>OX375785.1:4240000-4402500 GCA_947359385.1 Chesias legatella
ACTCACCGGTTGCACGGGTCGGCGGCGACGTAGTTACGCCTGAGGCCCACCTTCAGTGTTGCTAGAATGTATGTCGAAATTGGCGAAAATTTAGGATAGGCCGAGTTTATCTTCCAGATATTCCAGAGAGCCAACACATTGATTTTAGAAATTCGGAAACCAAACCCTTAGTATTGCTATTTTATATAATCAGTATCAATAATATTTATTAATAACTGACAGACATAACCCGAATATAATTTTATAGCACAGTGTGACCTAAACCCGCACTTTACGCACGCTTTTCCGTGACCTAAGTTGCCTATTTCTGCACGGTGTGTAAATGAATTGACCAACTTCACTCATGTAGAAAACATTACATTACACATGACATTCAAATCAAATGTTCAAATCAATGGCATCCAAATGACATTTAAATGTCATTTGGAGCTTAAAAACTCACAGCAAACAAATGACAAATTAGCGATAGGTTAGGGATTTTCAGTGACAGCCAAAACAAGGAGAAACGGTCAGCTATAATTCATTTCTTTTTCATTTCTTTCAAAACACTAATCGCATCCCTCGGGGGGCCTCCGCCCCCCCCGAACCCCCCCTCTTGCCCGCGTCCGGGGCGGGTTTATGTCACACTTGCTATAAAATAGTATACGATACTTGTGGCCTAAGTTGTCTATTACTGCACGGCGTTTAGCACCTCGCTCCGCTCGGGCGCTAACTTCACGCCGTGCAGTAAAAGGCAACTTAGGTCACGCATACCGTAATGTACTATTCAAAAATAAATACTTGACGACTGTCATCAAAACATGTCAAACAATCTGTTTTGTTTTCCATCTATGCGTCGAAACGTGTTAGCATTAATTTCACAGATAATTTGTATAAGATCAACATGTTTGGCTTTTTATATTCAAGACATGTTTAAAACTGCTTTTATTTTAAAAGTAATTCTCTACTTGTTCAAGATTTGTTTACGTATAACAAACACGCTAGTTGGTTGAATATGGATTATGTAGAGATGCAAAATAAAACAGTGGCGAACGTCACCCGTGAAAATTCTATTGGCTGACGTGACATACGTGTATGACACTCTTCCTGTGTTAAGTATCGCTATACTTATATATTATTTTAGGAGCAAACATATGGCGAATTCAGATTTCGAAGACCGAAAATTGGTAACTGGTATTGATCACCATTTCTTAATTATTTTCTTTCAACACAGGCACAAATGTGTGCTTTTGTTACCATCCCAAAAAAATTGCCAGTTTGCAGGGAATTTTCCGTTCAGCCAGTTTTCTCGAAATATTTATATTATATGCACAAACAGTCCTCGTGAATTAGTCTAATCTATAAGTGAAAACAATATCCATACAGCTTCGGAGATTGTCTGTATTAGTCATCCACGATAATGAAAAACACGGCGGGTCGGAATTTTGATTGGTATTAAAACTTGTGGTGATGATTTTAATTACACTTTTAGAAGCTATTGCTAGTAACTCACTTGCACAACTGTGTTCTAGTTTGAAAGGTCTGGTTGCCGGTGCAATTACAGACACATTAGACATTCCACCGTCACGTGTCACGGTTACGAGAGCAATACGATGTGACTGTTGTCATATGCTTTTGTTTTGGGCGGAGGTTATTAGTTAACATCAGGTGCGCTATTAGCTCGTTGCTTAACTTAGTCACATACAAAATAGTTGGATATTATTTATTATTGAATAATAATAAAAAGTGTATGTTAATAAATACACAATAATGTGGTAATAAGTATATATTTCATAAGTTGCTTTACACTTCGATATAGTAATAAGAAAAACAGCATTTTATTTTAAAATTACTCTTCTTTCTCAGACAAATCATTAAACAAATGATAATAATTCATTTTCAATTCCTCGGATGGATGCGAGGCAAGAATTTGACGCACTTCTTTAAATCTCTCCATTTCCTTATCAATGGGATTTAACACACGTCTCATCATCATACCATATACCATGAGGAATACTTCTTTGTCTTGGCTACATTTCAGTATACCTGCATAGTATTCAAAATACTCGCAAGTAGGAGCCATCGAATAAGATAGAAAAGAATTCAAAAAGTATTCGACAGACAGTGAAAACAAAGAGTAAACTGATGGATAAAAACGTTCGATATCCTGTTTCAGCAACTGAACGCAGAACTTTCCAAAACTAGGTGCTATTTTTTTGTGCAGCTCTTCGTACAGTTTCTCTTTTTTAATAGGTGTATCTGCTTGTGATCCATCGTTTTCACACAGCTTTGAAATTATGTCTTTGTTTTCATTTACTAATTTAATGAACTGTACTGCCAGTTTCCAACTGGTTATAAATACGTAATCCTTTGTTGGTGACAATGCAGCCTCTAGTTTTGTTTGTATGTTTACAAAGGTCTTTACTGGTATGTTCATATTCTTTTCCAAGTTGTAATCGTCTATGTAGTGGACTAATTTCATAAGAATTTCTTTCAAGTTGAGTTTGACGTGGTACTCTCCTTTGTTTGCCTCATTCCACAACTGTAAGTTACGATCGAGTAAAGGACCAAGGAATAGGTTATACCGTCGAGTCTCCGCATCCTCGTCTATACAACTCAAAACGTATGATGCAATCTTTCTACCGATGTCATATAAATTATCGTGATTTTTATTAAAATTCTTATCAATATTCTTGTACATGACGTTAATTACAAAATTGTCATCCAAGAACTGCATCAAATCGGGAGAATGATATTCCAAATTATTTATAATCATTTCGCAATCAGCCTTTGCCGGCAACGACTTCAAAAAAGTGTAACATTTTGTGAAAAACTCAGCTTTCACACTGACTGGCAGACATAATGCTTCATCCATTTTCTTGTATATAAGTTTGTTTTCTTCAGAAGATAAATTGTCAATGAACATACTCAGGAGTTCCCATATTTCTTTAATATGTACGGTATTCTTCTCTTTGCATAAAAGAGCGTGCGTATATGAGAACAAAACTGTACGTATCGTAGAGTTCTTCGTTGATTTCCAGATTTCAGCTAACATGGGTTTCAGCTCTTGGGTATCAAGTTTTTGAAAGGCGCATCGCACCCCAAACTTTTGTAGTGATACGGGTGCATCCAGCAGTTTATGCATTTGATTACGGATTTTAATTACGCTCAGTTGACTTAAAACTGAATTGAGAGAGGGTACTGCGTATTGTAGATAATCTCCTTTAGCATACAACAGAACAGTGTCAAGAGGTATGAGTGGCCTGGCATTGTGGATATTCTTTGCCAATTGCTTCTGAACACTGATAACTAGCTCGTCTATTTCACCCCAGTCTATTTTAGTGTTTGTAGGTGCGTATTTCTTTGCGATCACATTTAACTGATTTGGAGGCAGGAGGGTGCATAGCCCCATTGCTATTGTCCGATTTACACCTGAAGTTTCAAGACGATGTAGGTACAATTTCTTAAACTCTTCGGCCAACGAATCTGCCCAGTATATTCTTACTTTACTGAGTATTCCGTTTAATGGGAAGGCATCACTATTTAATATCGTCTCAATTTCACTTTTGTGGCGCATCAGTAGATTAGAATCGTGCTTCAGAGCATTCAAACAGACATCTTTATTTTGACAAAGTAATATAGAGTCTTCAAACAACAGTTTTTTCCCTGATTTGCTAGCTGTATACAGTGAAGCCATTGAAGTTTGCCAGGAATTGGCATCCTTAATTTTAATGAGGTCCTTAACTCTTTTGATTACGTAAGGGTAAAAAAGCAAGTCTTTTTTCCAATCGTTTAAAAGATAAAATAATTTTTCACATAGCCTAATAGCATCGTCGAAATCTGATTGACTGCCGATTTTTTGTTCTTCGTTTTTTGCCACAAGGTAGTCATATAAATAAGCAAAGACAGTGTCTTTTTCTTTTTGTGTGTTCAGTTTATGTTGCCATTCTTTCATAGTATCAAATGTGAACTTTGTATTTATTATTTCCGGCACTTTTTCTCCACGAATTGCGTGACGTATAATAATCGCTTTTACACATGTTTGCACACTATTTTCCGACTCAATGTAAACTTCCATGCTTTGAAACAACTTGTTTAGCAAACCCCACGTCTCATCATCAAACGAATGCGTGTTGGTGTTTGATATAAAATAATTCACAAATTGTATTTTGAACTTGAACGGTTCATTAATATGTTTTGCCACGTAATATTTCAAAACAACCTGTACGTGGTTCACGTTTTGCCCAGCACAGAACAGTAATACTTGAAGCATTGCATTTCTGACAGGAGGTGCCGATTCAGTTCGTATAAGCTTCTTTAAATCCGTGAAAGCTACATCGAATGGAGCAAATTTATACCACTGATAAACATTTTGGCAGCTAATGTTGCTATCGAGACACTTCATAGCTGCAGATACTGGAGGCTCACAGCGTCCTTGTCCTCCCATAAACATACTGCATGTTTCTTCAGAACTTGTTTCATTATTGATATGCTCTTTATCAATAAAAATCTTTTTCACAAAATCAAATTTTTCCTCCTTAGACATATGTTTAAAAAAATGCTGCATATTATTATATGTGTAGAAGGATTTCAATTTCGTGTTCTCGGCATGTTTTAATAGAAATACTTTGATATCTTCTTTCTCCTTTAAATATTTAGCAAATGTCGGTATGTGCAAACTTCGGTGATACAGTTCAAATTTGTCTAAAATTCTGTTTGGGCATTGTTTCATAAAAATTTCTACGGTTTTTGGACCAAAACCAAAGTCACGGAAGTAGTATGCTCTGTCACCCTGAAACTGTTTTTCTAACGCATTCAGATATCTTTCTGGGTCAACGCCGGCAAGGAATACAGTTTTTGGTATAAAGCCATACCTATCCGAATATTTGCCTGTCATGTATGCCTCAAAAATAGAAAATGATTTTTCAAAGAGTCGTATAAGTATGTGTTCCGGGATATTCTCTTTTTTAGCTACATTTTCGATAAAAGGCACGGAACAGTATTGCAACCATTTATAGGCAGTATCAGAATCCCTTTCCGCATAGAATTTGTAAAATGTTTCTGCACGATCACTCTCTTTCAAATTCGTTCGTATACAGACCATCAGTTTCTTGAATCCTTTGAAGGTCATGTAGGGTTTCATTTGAGTATATAGATATTCAGGATTCACGATATTAGAATACTGTTTGTCGGTGACTAGCCATTTACAATTTTTAATAGCTCGCGACACGTAAAGCATGTCTTCGCTTTTCAGAACTCCAAGCAAGAATTCTACATTTTTTGTTTTACAAGCGATATCGATGTTGAGCAAATTTTGGATGTCGTCTTCTCCAGATATAGGTTCGAGTGTTTGGTTCTTTTCTAAGGCTTCTTTCACCAACTTGTTGAAGTTTTGATGTTTTTTGCCGAGACTGTCTCCCTCCAAAGCCAAGGGTGCCATTTCGAACTCTGAAAATAAATAAGAACAAATTAAATTATGAATTTCTCATTGAATATTTTTTTATGTGGTGACGGAACGAGCTGACCGCCCACCTGATGTGAAGTGGTAACCGCCGCCCATAGACAAAAGTATTACAACTCAAGTCCTCTCCACCAAAGTACGAGATGACTCAAGTCGGGGGGGTCAGTCAAGAGACGGGGATGTTACGACTCATGCGCGTGCGTGCAATTTAACCGGCACCCACTCCCTTCCACCGGAACACAGTAACACGAGTGCACTGATTTGCGGCAGATAACCAGGTGTGGTGGCAGTACTTCTCCGGGCGAACTTAGCACAAGTTTGCCCAGATTGATTTCTTCAAATTTAGTTTGTGTTTTTGATACACAACTTGAAGAGCCTTTTGGTATTTTCATACATGTCTTACTATAATTTCATGGTAATAATGTTTTTATGCTAATTTTAAAACATGTATAAAGTTTCATCCACTTTCAAAAATGTTTTCCGACTGGATAACACTAAATATCTGACAAGTTTCAAAACGAAAATAAACTACAGTATGTACTCACGTCAACCGTGACGAATCTACTGACAAACAACATGTTTTATGTATATGTATGTAAACGTAACCAACAACAAAACTTGAAATCTTTCAACGGAATTACCCTTTTCTTTTTAGTGAGACAAAATAAGTTGTGAGATGTTTTGGTGCAAACCTACAATAAGGTACTTATAATTAGGTACCTACTTCAAAAAAAACATGTTCCATATCATCTGTAAAACGCAATAAACTTCTATGACTAATAAAACCGGCAAGTCCTGGTGGTTAGTTGGATAAGTATATAGATAATAATTAGGTATCTAGATAGGTAGATTACAGGATGATAACTTATTATCTATGAAATACATACTAAAATGCTACCTACTTACCCACCCAAAACCACAAAACTTATTCGGGTTCAAAATACCATAACATGATGTCATGTCTACTTAAAAACCCACTACACGAAACATTTAAACGTATTATACATACTTTTACGAGCTAGGAAAGTTGAGATAATATTATATCAATAATGCAAATGGAATTTACCTACCTCAATCACTTTTCCTCAAAACGCAATTAACAATTCGTCACTTGAGAAACAAAACTACGCCGGACGGTGATGTCGTAAACTGATTTGAGAAATGACAGTGAAACTATGAGTCAGACGGGTGAGCGACGTGTGTCACATTACGCAAACCTTTCATTGGTTGCAATGACGTTTGCTGTCAACATATGAACCACATGATTGGTTATCAAATCGCTGAACATAAGAATACGGCCGCTCGAGTATCCCTTAATGTAATGGAATAAGATTCAAAATTGTGTATCAGTTTCCTCATTGTAGAACAGAACGAATGAACGAAATATTTGTTTGAGCGCCAAAGTTGAAACTACATTTGCCGAGTCGAGTCCAAATAATATTTTTACGGACTTTGCTTCCTCACGGTAATATATTTTAGAAAGTTCTATGATAAAATACTTTGTTAAATCCATATTACTTTCGTGAATAATATATTTCTTATTGAATTAAACATAAGTCTTTTCACGTCTTTTTCTTCTAAGGGGTAGGCAGACTGCAATGGGTTTTAACCGCGTGAGTTAAACTATCGAGGGACATAGACGTGACAAGTGGTAGGCTAATCGCCGCAATTTTTGTACCCACACATATTGATAATGTTTATATAATTTCTGACATATTTTACATAACATAATAATTGTCCCTACCTACTATAATCACAATATCATTATGCCTGCCCGATAAAAAAAGCTAGTTCACACCATTTTTGAACGAATTTAAGTACATTCAAAACCCTTATTTTATGCAAATAGAGTGATCAATCATTGATTAAGTTTGAATATTTTAATTGAAACTTAAGTACTTGTGTATAGAACCTATAAAACCTAGTTAGTATTCTTGTAGGTATAGCTTGATAAGTAAGCAATACTTACCTAGTACTCAAATGAGTAGGCAGTAAAACATAACTGGCAGGTAAACTGATTTGGTTATGGGTGCGGTCTTTATTACATACTCCATTATTGCGCGGAAAGGTCAAAATGTGGGCCAGTAATTGCGAAATACCGGTCAAATACCGATCTGATTTGTAAAGCG
Organism: Chesias legatella; assembly: GCA_947359385.1. Lineage (NCBI taxonomy): Eukaryota > Metazoa > Arthropoda > Insecta > Lepidoptera > Geometridae > Chesias > Chesias legatella. Next base: position 4,247,570 of record OX375785.1, read on the forward strand.
CAATTAGAAACTCAAGTGCTATATAATATACACCGAGAGCAGTAGAACTCACGCCAAGTTCGTCCGGAGTAGTACTGCCACCATGCGCATTTCTGCCGCCAAGCAGTAACGTATTCGCGTTACTGTGTTCCAGTTTGAAAGGTGTGGTTGCCGGTGAAATTACACGCACATGAGACATTCCAACTACACATCTCAGAGTTACGGTCGCATACGATGCGACTTGGGTCTTGGTGTACCTAGTAGGGGAGGACCCAAGTCGTATCGGTTGTTATGGGCCGAGGTTACCACTTAACACCAGGTGGGCCGTCGGCTCGTACCGTAACTTTATCAATAAAAAATATTGGTACTGGTAATGTGACTTTTTCAACAAAACATTATTTACGCGGAAGTTATTACGTCTCACACATTGTCATGTGTATGTCCCATGGTAGTGTACTACATTCTACAGTGAAGAGGGGTGTATTACTCGTATGTCTTTGCCTACCTTCTTCGGGGATGTAGGCATGATAAGATTGTAAGTACTCAGTACCAGTTGAATACTTCTAAACTAAATAGTGGGATTCATTTGGAAAGGACAAGATAATCCGACACGTATCTTTTGCCTCGACAGGTTATGACATTGTTAGTGAGGGCATCGCAATGTTTGCTGTACATTGCTATTTAATTTCTGTCTTTTTACGTCGCAATGTAACGTTACATTGCCACATAAAAAAAGGTTTTTTTTTATGTCATTGAAGTGACGGAACGAGCGGTTATGACCTGATGTTAAGTGGTAACCGCCGCCCATAGACAACAGCAATACCACTCGAGGCGTCTCCATAGTACGAGATGACTCGTCACACTGCGTTGCGTCCATCACCTGGAGACGAGGATGTTACGTCTCATGCGCCTGCAATTTCGCCGGCACCCACTCCCTTCCACCGGAACACAGCAACATGAATGTATCACTGCTTGGCGGCAGATTACCAGGAATATAACATAATACATATATATATATATATAACATAAGGAGAAGTTGAGGAGCAGTAGGTTAGCGTAGTATGGACATGTTATGCGGAGGGATGAAAGTCATGCTACAAAGAGAGCCCTAGATATGGATGTGGATGGATGTAAGAGTAAAGGTAGGCCAAAGAAAAGATGGATGGATTGCGTGAAAGATGATATGAGTAAGAAAGGAGTGAGTGCTGAGATGACGTCTGACAGAGAGAAATGGAAGGAAAGTACATGTTGTGCCGACCCCACCTAGTTGGGATAAGGGCAAGAAAATGATGATGACATATATATATAACATAACATAACAAAGAATCCGACTTGGAACCTCCGCTACGTATTAATGAAAATTGCACCTAATCATCTAAGCGTCTGTCATATTTATGTACGGTTCGTTATACGCTAGTGATAATGAAGTATTCAAAGCCAAAACAGACACATATCTAAATTTTTTTTTTTTTTTCAAGGATTATGTCTTTATAGGAGTATTATAAAAGAGAAAGAGTTTTTGATTTGACTTTCTTCCACTCAGAAACAGAATAAAGAATAGAAGTGTTTATTTTTCAGTAAGGTGGTGGAATAAGATTTTTTAAATGCACTGCCTCTGGGATAGATCTGATGCGAAGCCGCTGTTAAATAAAAAAAGACGTGTGGCACTCGGAGACTGCCGCGGTAAAGCTATTGCGCGTGATATTTCAAAAAGTCATTAAAAGTTCTGGTATTTATCGATAGATGGAAAAACTAAAAAGTATCACCGCTGTGCCTCGGAGTGGGGGGTGTTAGGTTTTTTCGTTACGGAATTTCTGGATTCGGTCTCCACGCTCAAGGCCCGCGATAGAAGCTATGCAATAGCTTAAAAAATATAAGTAGATTATTCTATTATATGTATATAAATTTACAAGCAAGCAATGTACTTCCACAAACGTAAAAAACCGACGGTCATATTTCCGTGTATAACTTGGTAGCGCCTACCACGCCCTGTACCGCGTTCTTGCCCCAATATTCAGTCCAACTATATCTCCTTGTGTGCCAATATCTCGAAACTAGGCAGGCGGCTGGCGGCTAGCGGCTAGGGGCTATGTAATTTACCGTGGGGTAACACGCACCGGCACGCAATAAGTGTACGCTATTGTCAATCGATTGCTTGTTGAGACGACAAGTGCATTTCGACATACTATTTTATTGAATTTACTCGTGTTTGTTATAATAATAATAGTATTACATTGGTGGACATTTCACACAGCGCTATCTGCGCCAAAGTAAGCTAAGCATAACTCGTATCATGGGAACCAGACAACTGATATAATACTTGTATACTTTTTTGTAAATACATACATATAATACATATTAAACACCCAGACACAGAACAAACATCTAAACGTCACAAAAATGTTTGTCCTGGGTGGGAATCAAACCCACAACCCCGAACGCAGGGTTACCACCAACTGAGCTATGAGGCCAGAAAGATTGAGTTATGGTATATTTCGGTGATTTTACGTAGCAAGAAACGGGCCTGCCGAATCTGAGTACAGCAACATAAATGGTTAATTATTTGGCATTTGTGATGCAATATTTTGATGATCACATAGAACACAACACCTAACCGAGACTATGTAAAGTAATATAGTTATATTTCGTTTAGTTCGGCTCAGCTGGACACAGTAATGATGTAAAGAGAAATAAGCGTAAATTGCCAAGCGAAAATATCGTAGGCGTTAATTTGTTTAAATACTAGCTGTTGCCCGCGACTTCGTCCGCGTGGAGTTCGGTTTTATCACGCATCCTATTGTACCCCTCGGAAAAGTAGCCTAAGTTACTCCTTGTTACATCAGCTATCTGCCAGTGAAAGTCCCGTCAAAATCGGTCCAGCCATTTCAGAGATTAGCCGGAACAAACAGACTGACAGACAAAATTTTTAAAAAATGTTGTTTTGGTATATGTACCGTGTATACATCCATATGCACTTAGTAAAAAGCGGTTATTTTAATATTACAAACAGACATGCCAATTTTATTTATTTGTATAGATTTACAAAAAAGCAAATACATCTCGTGAAAGGGTAAAACTTTTTGTGATCACTCGATTTTGCTCCCTATATAATTTGCTTATCGCGGGCTATATATGAGAATCGTTGGTTAAAGAGTAATCTCGAATAAACTCCAACAAGATATACCTAATCCCCCACAGGTAAATATTCAAGGAATGTCTGTTAACACCGGGTTATCGTGCGAACAGACATAGGTACCTCGGTCGCGTGCGTCGCACGCCGCTGGCGCGTGCCCGACACTTAATTGCTAATCAAATTTATTGCAAATCACCGAATAGTTTCCTCTTCAAATTACACTTTCCTTGTACGTGCTAATGTGGAGCAATCAATCAAAATAATAAGCAAGGAATTTATGCATGTAATTACAGGCACATGAGACATTCCACCTACACGTCTCAGAGTTACGTGCGCATACGATGGGTCTTATCATACCTAGTAGGGGAGGACCCAAGTCGCATCGGTTGATATGGGCCGAGGTTACCACTTAACACCAGGTGGGCCATCGACTCGTTCGGTAAATGCATCAAATAAAATAAAAGTATCAAGCAACATTAAACATTTTAGTCTTACGTTCCAAATATTAAATAATATACCTACTTGGTTCCAGTAATGGTTCTACACGGCGAAAAGTGGCCTACTTAGGCTCTGCCTACCTCTTCGGGAATAAAGCCGTGAATGTATGTATATCAGTATTCTGTCAATTAATCTAGTTTCCATAGTAGGTACAAGATTTACTTAATTTGGGGCTAGATGGCGCTGTGTGAAATATCCACTGTTATAATAAAAATTAAATCAAGTATATATAACGTTGTACATATAATCATGGTAGACGCTTATTTATTCTATCAGTTTGTATATAAACGGTTTAGACTGCCATAGTAAGAACCTTCACCTTTTATTACATGATACACAATTTGAAAATGGTTTCCACAGTTAAGGTAATGAATCGTACTTTTATTAGCTAGGCTGAGTTACGATATTGATTTACTATATTTATTATTTACTTATTATATTTATGCGCAGTTTGGACTGTGCATTAAGAAAATTATGTTCTCGAGCAATGAGAATACAAAATATTAAGTAGTTAAAGATGAATTGCTGATAGTTGGCATCATAACAGGACACTGCGAACCAAATCGTATCTTCAATATGGCGGCAACCACGACCATTTACTGAACACTTCTGTGCTGAATGAAAGAGATTAAGGCGCGAAAACAACAGGCAGCCCTCCTTTAGGGGTTACTTTACTGTTTTTCACCACGGAGGGTCGGATAGGGTTTGTACAGGCGTCAAAGTTAGCGATAAGTACGCGTGACCTTATGTTTTGAATATTATTGACGTGTCCAAGCCATTTCTTTATGAATTCTATGGAAATAACATTTTTGACTTTGACTACATTTTTTACAAATAAATACATATTATTACTAACCAAGACACATACAAATACATCTATGTGTATTTTTTATGTGATATAGTTGTGGAACGAGCAGATAGCTCACTTGGTGTTAAGTGGTAACCTCAGCCATAACAAGAAATACGACATAAATTCTGTGTGTGTCACAAAAATGTTTGTCCTGAGTGGGAATCGAACCTACGACCTACAGCGCAGAAGGAAGAAATAGTGAACCAACTAAGCTGTGAGACCAGATAAACGACCCTGATGGATCCATTCGTCTATTAGTGACACGATATTATTTCAATTTTCACGACTATCATAATAAAACAATGAAAGTAAAAGTCAAGACAAGATATCGTCATTCAAAAGACTTTTGAAAACAACAAATTTATTAAATAATTAATAAGTATTATTTATTTATTAGTACGTGCGCCCCGCGGTCATTCCACGGGAACACTGCACTTTTATGGGATCAAAGTAGCCTATATGTTAATCCAGGATAATAAGCTATCTTGTTACCAAATTTCATCCAAATCTATTCAGCCGTTTTTGCGTGAAAGAGTAACAAACATCCATCCATCCTCACAAACTTTAACGTTTATAATATTAAGTAGGACTGGGTGTGGACTATGTGAATGTACCTGATAATTCTTAAAAACGATATAAATTTTACTTTAAATAAGTATTGTAAATTGAAATACATACAATAAGTTTTATGTATAAATCAGCCTGGGGCGTCAATTAACATACACTTATTAATTGTTAGGTATATTCGAAAATGTTTTGAAGTCTAAGAGAATCTAATAATAAATACGCCTTCGCCCTTTCGAGGTTATTACAAGAGGTTTCCGGACTGTCTGAATTTTTTATAAATTTTCTCAAAAATGTATTAGCTGAGTTACTCGTGGGAAGTTGTTAGTCACCGTTCCCACGAATTTTTAACTGATAAAATAAAAACTGGCCTGACGTGGCTCTGCCTTCACCATCGTGTAAAAGGCGTGAATATGTGATTTATATCACGCTTGCCTGCATTAAAGACTGTGTCAAACTATGGGGCCTTGATTTCGCGCATTACTTCTAGCGTAACTGCACTAATTGCTGAAATTACGAGATAGCAGACCATAAAAATATTATTCATAAGCTATTTAAAGTAGAGCCGTGAAAAATTATACGTTTGCGAGCATGGCCAATGAAATACGTAATTTGTAAATAGTTCGGTGATTAATCTTAGTAGCGCTGTAGCTTAGTAGCTTAGTAGTGACTATAAAAGAACCATTCTACTTGAAAAAATATTCTGAGTTGGTGTAATGCTTGTAACACTAACGTCTTTTTCTCTAAACTGGTCCTTTAATCAAAGCCAGTTTAAGGTCCTTGTTTATGTACTTTTCGGCTTCTATTTGTAGGAGTGCATTGTAACTCTTCAACAATTCATGGAGTAGAAGATAATAAAAATATAAAGACTTAAAAATATTTCGATGTTTTCAATGGTGTATGGGTAGTTTGGGGATTGTTTACCAATAATCACTGGAGTACTTTGAGAATAATGTCAGCTATCTGCGGAGTAGGATGACAGTTAAATGCAATATTTTTAAATTAAAAACCTATATTAAAAACATTATATTATATAATGTTTTTCGGTAAATAAATTTGATTTGATTTGATTTTGATTTGATTTGATAATATTAAATTCTTTGGATTAGTTTGAGAATGAATGTATGACATTCTTATCTTTTTAGAACAAAAGAATGGAGCACTTTGGGAATAAGCCTTTTTTAGGCATATGAAATACTCTGAATTCAATTCTTAGAGTGATGGACTCATGTCTCATCGTGTAAAGAGAAAAAGACAATCCGACTTCAAATGTGAGAGAGATGGGCGCGACACAATGCTACATGAGTCTTCTTTTCAGCCACTTGAGACAATCCTCCTTCAAATGTTAGAGAGACGTGCCCTACAAAATGAGACTGGGATCTTCTTTTACCTAGACGTGTTGCTGTTTTTAGATGATACCGTTTGACATCAGATATATAATAATATATATTATAAGTTCCGTCGGTCACTAGTCAAAAATGTATAGTTTTGTAACTATAAACTCTTAAATGTAGATTGTAAATTATAGTCATAAGAAGGAATAATTACACTACAGAAAACGATTGGGTATTAAAATATATTTCCTCAGGCATTTACCTAATTTAAACAATCAACTTAACGATCGTGGCTTGCTTGTGGATATATTATATCATTAGGTATAGAACTTGTTGTCATAACTAAAGCTTAGATAGTTGTCGTACTGTGTTTACTTAGTTGTTAAAATATGGACGTGCAGGTAATCGAGCGGATGGAAAAGTAAAAAAAAGAAACTTGATACGACACTTACACCAAAGTTCAGAAAGAAACTAAAAACTACACAGAAAGTAATATTTTATTGTGTAACTCACTGACTTCAACAAATTTAAGGATTAATTAGTCATAATATGTAATAAAAAAACATCACATCTCTGATTTACGGTACAGGATGCGAATTGAGTCTTGTCGTAACTGAGTAGGTGAGGACCCAAGTCGTATTTCTTGTTTTGGGTAGAAGTTACCACTACAAATCAGTTGCTCGTTCGTTAGAAATATTGGAGATATTACGCTTACAATAGCCCAAAAAAGTCTAAATAAAATAACGTTAATTATATAATATTTTTTTATATTAAGTAAATATCTGGCTATACTGACCAGCTGTGCTACAACACCGGATAAAATAATCTGTGTTGCAGAGCGTAAACTGTCAAAAACGAATTATGTAAACTAATTATCACTAATATTTGGTTTATTGCCGTGATTTAATTAATTTGCAGATTATAATCTGTGCTTATTACCCTTGCTATTGCTAGTTAATTGAAAATGTTATGATTAAGTGGCTGGTTAGTTAAAATTAATGCATAATCTAGGCCCCACCCAAATGTGTTTTATCATTTGTCTTTGAATCACCATAAAAAAATTGCTTACCCTACAGGTATCTGCAGAAGAAAGAATCGCTTATGCATATAATATAAAAAAATGTAACGAAATAAAATAAGCAATAAAAGTATAGGTACATTACACAATCGCCCAACCCTCGGACTGCTCGTCCAAACTAAGATAGTGTAAATGGGCGTTTCATGCAGGTTCGCAAACCATCCATATAGTTAAGCTCTAGTTGGACAGAGAGAGTGGGTTTGTGTTATCGATCGAGTTCGCTTGTAGGTCATGGGTTCGATTCCCACCCAGAATAAATATTTTTGTGACGAACACAGGTCTTTTTTCGGTGTCTGGGTGTAAATATGTATTATATGTATGTGTTAACAAAAAGTACATATGAGTTGTCTGGTTCCCAGGATACAAGTTATGCTTAGCTTACTTTGGGGCAGATTTCGCTGTGTGAAATGTCCAACCAATGTTTATTTATTTATGGATATGTGAAGGCTCTGAAAAGGTCGCGGAGGTGGCGAGTATAACCTTTCCATTAACCCTTGCTCTGGGCGCTGTGGAGGAAAAGGTGGAAGTTTAGCCGGTAGAAGTCAAGCATAACCTCCATCCTCTCCTCCATCTTTTTATTTATTTATTTATGAAGGGTTTCCAGTAACTGGTACAAATTTCTTACATAATTATCATCTTAAAGTAGACTTTTTGTGCTCACTTCTTCAAGGTAACCACAGTGTACACAGGTGGAATTAGTCTGAGATTAAAGTGATATATAATATTGTATGATATAAATTATTATCTAAAAATGGGTATTTTAAAAACATATTACTTACTTCCTCTTTCAGCATACCTACTGGAAGGAAACACGGATAAATACAAAACCAGGATTGCAAAGTATTGCTTGAGTTCAAGCCTACCGTCCAAATGCAGCATTTTATTATTTTCAAATATTTTTGCTACAAATCTGTACTCAGACTCTAAATGTTAAGTTTTTTGCTACTCTAGCTAATGTACTGACGTATTTCCTGAGTCATAAATATAACAATTATTATTCCGTTGAAATATATATTATAATCAATCAACATCCTAAACATTAAAAAAACAAGTCACATTTTAGATTTATTGATTATACTCGAAACTAAGTAAATCAAATATACTTGTCCGCGCCTAAGGCTATGCCTGATTGACTTTTGCAATTAGGTACAGTTAGCCTCAGTGTTTGATGATACTCAGGTCTTCTTAGTTATCCTAATACCGGGGGTATAGGATAGCCTGAGTGACCTGAGTACGCAAAAAGGGCCCATTGGTGGCCTAGTTGCGGAAACCAGCTCGCGCTACAAGTGACCTGAGTATTTTGCGAAGGGCCTATAAAACAATATTGAAGTAGATATCACAAATCTGAATGTAAAAACTCCGCTTATTTATAAATATAATAGTTTGCATTAAAGCGGGCTACAAACCTTTAGTTTTAACTGATCAGTTGTAACTGAACAGTTGAACTGTTCAGTTACAACTGATCAGTTAAAACTAAAGGTCTGTAGCCCGCTTTAGATAATTACAACAGTTTTCAAACAGTGCACGTCTTAAGTTGATTTAACGTTTGTGCTGTATTTTAATGGTGAAAAATAACTAATTTTCATTCATTCATTCATTCATTCATTCAACTCACTGTTATTTCACATTCTGGATGTGCTAAGTACACATTGTGTGAGTCCAAAAATAACAAATAGTCTACTAAGTCTACCAAGCCTACTCAAAATGATAGGTACGATGGCCAATGATTTGACTGGCCTTACAGCTCAGTTGGTAGTATCCCTGCCTTCTGCGCTGTAGGTCGTGGGTGCGATTCCCACCCATGAACAACTTTTATGTGACAAACATAAATGTTTGTTCTACGTCTGGTTGTTAATATATATTAATATGTATGTATTTAAAAAAAAGTATATTAGTATGATATCAGTCGTCTGGTTCCCATGATACAAGCTATGCTTAGCTTACTTTAGGGCTAGATGGCGATGAGTGAAATGTCCATCAATATTTATTTATTTTAAATAATTCATATTAGGCTTGGCAACAAGTAATAATAGATAGATTTTTGTCTTTTTGCACTTTATTTGAGCCATCTCCAACCACGTAGGTATATTAAATCTTCAACTTTAAGCAAGTTACTTATTACGGTGAGTATACTTGGGTGGGTAGCTACAAATATTTAAAATTAAGATTTTGCATAGCGCTGCTTACGAGGACCTACTAAGTACTATATGTCAAAAGTGATTTATTTGCAAAATACTACGACGTTTGCGACAATTAGCCAGGAATGTGAAACATTCAGTTTGAAATAAATAATAGACTATCTAAACATACCTACATAAAACTTGTCCTTCTGGCTGACAGATTCATTGAAAGAAATATTAACTGGACGAAACCAACACAATGACAAGAAGCAAAGCAAGTGTTTGGGAGAGCTAGCAATATTGGGGATAAACCTACGGGTTTAATACTTTATTTCTTACTAGCTGTTGACCGCGACTTCGTCCGCGTGGAATTTGTTTTTATCACGTCCATATGCACTTAGTAAGAAGCGGTTATTTTAATATTACAAACAGACACTCCAATTTTATTTATTTGTATAGATATATACAATATACTAACATCCAGACAGAACAAACACCTATGTTTGTCACGGTAATGTTTGTCCTGGGTGTGAATCATCGAACCCACGGCCTACAGCGCAGAGTTCAGAGTTATTACCGAAGGCCAGGAAATATCTCGACTCTGTATATAATCTGTTTCCTACATTTATTTTTGTGTACTTACAAGAAATATATTGATTTATAGTAAAAAGTTTCATAACAAGAGTTAGAATTATGATAATTTTTTCCTTCCGCAAAGTCACGCCCGAATCAACATAAATAAGATTTATTAAATTCTTAAACAAAGCCAGTTCAGTTCAAGCAAACATAATTTCCCATACTTCTTGAGTTTTTCACTTCAGCTGAGACAGAGACGTGATTATTGCGCAAGATAACTAATTGATTAATGTCCAATTTTATGAATGTCCATTAATATTGAACAGGTACATTGATCAATTAACCATTTTGATTGATAGGGATCCGTGAGTATGTTTTTTACAACCTTCAATTATGGAACACTGCAGCCCTTTGTCGACCTTTGTATAATCAGAATAAGAATAATATTTAAAATATATATTTTATATATATAATGTTCAGTATACTTTATACTCTGAGTTGACCTCAGTTATTGTAACATTACCGTAAAATTATCACGCCATTACTAAATTGTAACACAAAGTGTGCGGTATGCAAAGGGTAGGTAGGTAACCATGGCTATTAAGTTGTTCATAAGTTAATGACTCCTATTGTATGAGCTGAGCTGAAGTATTGATTGTCTGTCTATATAGATGATAAGAATCCTGACTGACTTATAGACAACGCACAGACAAAGCCGTTGGCCGTACAACTTGAAATTATATACTTGATATATACCATATATATCATACTTGAAATTTGGCGAGTTTTCAGGGGAGATAAGTAGGTATTAAATTTTTTTTTTTCCAAATTTTCATTCTAAGGGATCTACTAATATGAGTTTGAGTGTCAATTTTCTCTGGGATATTAAATATTATTTTTTATTTCATAAATATTTCAGTTTTATGTCGATTTTATAACTTTAGACGACTTTACCATCTAATTCGGGCTGGTGTGACTTTTAAAGTTACACTTTAAGTGAATTTTTTTTTTTTTTTTTTTTTTTTTTATGTTAAAAACTAGCAGACGAGCTAACGGGCCACCTGATGGAAAGTGGTCACCGTCGCCCATGGACATCTGCAACACCAGAGGCATTGCTAATGCGCTGCCGGCCATTAAGATAGGCATTAACCCGACGCTTAAAGGTCGCCATGTCGAAGCTCCCTGGGAAAACGGCTGAAGGCAGATCATTCCATAGCTGACAGGTGCGTGGAAGGAATGATCGCGAGAAGCGAGTGGTGGTGGACAACCAGCCATCCAGGTGGTGCGGATGGTATCTGGTTTTGCGGCGTGTGGTGTTGTGGTGAAACTTAGCCGCGGGCACCAGACTAAACAGTTCATCAGAACACTCCCCATTGTACAGACGATAGAGCACACACAAAGAACCTACGTCTCTCCGTAGTCTTAAGGGCTCCAGGTCGTCTGTAAGCTTGGAATCGTCGACAATTCGAACTGCCCTGCGCTGAATCCGGTCAAGTGGAAGGAGCTGATACTCAGGCGCCCCAGCCCAGAGATGGGAACAGTACTCCACGTGGGGTCGTACCTGCGCTTTGTAAAGCATAAGTCTTTGACCCGACGTGAAGTACTGCTTCGCCCTGTTCAGGACTCCGAGTTTTTTTGAGGCCAGTTTGGCCTTGCCTTCCAAGTGACCACGGAATTGGACGTCATTCGAAATGTCGACACCAAGGATTCCAATTCTTGCTGAGATGCTAAGGGAAGTGTTCTGGAACGTAGGAGCCTCGACAAACGGAGTTTTTTTGGCGGTGAACGCGCAAACCTGTGTCTTCCTCGGATTGAATTGGACAAGATTTTGTTCACCCCAGTCCGAGACCTGCTCCAGAGATGACCCGATCTCAGAAACGAGATTGCCTCGGCACTGCTGCACAGAGACCCGAGAAATATTTGCACGGCCTGCGTATTGAGCATCACCAGTACTGTCATCTGCATAGCAATGAATATTACGGACACGTAACATATCATTGATATGCAGAATAAACAGTGTTGGTGATAGCACAGAGCCTTGTGGGACACCAGCATTTATGGGCTTTGTGGCAGAGCAAGAACCGTCTATTACGACTTTTATGCTCCGCTCCAATAAAAAGCTGGCTGTCCAATTGCATAATTTCTCGGGAAGTCCGTATGCTGGAAGCTTGGATATTAATGCCTTATGCCAAACGCGGTCAAATGCCTTCGCGATGTCCAGGCTGACTGCCAATGCCTCCCCCTTATTCTCTATGGCTTCAGCCCAGCGGTGAGTGAGGTATACAAGAAGGTCACCAGCTGAGCGACCACGGCGAAAGCCGTATTGTTTGTCACTAATCAGCTGGTGTTCTTCAAGATACCGAAGAAGTTGGTCATTAATAATAAATAGGTGGTATTCGTAATTTAATCACATAAATAAATGATTAAATAAGAAACTTTGCTAGTTTGCGTAAGTTTCTTGTTGGTAATTTTGAATTGGTATTTTATTCAAAAGTAGGTATGCAAACATTTTATCACCTTCATAAACTATTTTAAAGTCACAATTTATTTGATGCATTGGTTAATTGCGGCTTTAATTAAATGTTAATGTATATTATTTTACATTTGCACATTCAATTAATCTATACTATTATACATATAAATAAAATTGGAGTATCTGTTTGTAATATTAAAATAACCGCTTTTTACTAAGTGCATATGGACGTATACACGGTACATATACCAAAACAACATTTTTCACAATTTTTGTCTGTCTGTCTGTCTGTTTGTTCCGGCTAATCTCTGAAATGGCCGGACCGATTTTGACGGGACTTTCACTGGCAGACAGCTGATGTAACAAGGAGTAACTTAGGCTACTTTTCCGAGGGGTAAAATAGGGGTGCGTGAAAAACTGAATTCCACGCGGATGAAGTCGCGAGCAACAGCTAGTAGCTTCATAAAAAGAAATACAGAAAACAACTAAACTCATAGGTACCGTATACTGCTCGCTACTTTACAAAAATAATTATTTGTACAATGATGGTAGATTTTTTGACTGATTGGTGCCGGTGCCTTCTGTGCCAGGTCGTGGGTTCGATTCCCACCCAGAACAAACATTTGTGTGATGAACATAGATGTTTGTTCTGTGTCTGGGTGTTCTATGTATTATATATGTATTAACAAAAGTATATAATTATTATATCGGTTGTTTGGTCCCCAAAAAGAAGCTATGCTTAATTTTAGGGCTAGACGACACTGCGTGAAATGTCCACCAATCTTTATTTAATTACTCGAAAATCAGCTGTTACTTGGGAGTAAAGTCAATAAACCTTTAGGGTTTAAATGTTTACCTATTGAGTTTGAAGAAGAAATTTGAAAAGCGATGACATTAACTTGCAATCAAACAGTACTCTCTGTAAGAAAATAAGTTCTGTAAGCCACATTTTGAATTGATAAATTTAGTAGACTGGTGATGGATTTAGTAGATGGTTGTAAGCGACACGCTGACCAACTCTATATTGAATTTCCTTGTCTAGATCAAACCACAAACTACATATTTTGTATTATAATAGATCGAAGTGCAATCATTTATTATGAGTATTATTGTTTAGAGAGAGAAATTGGACTGGTAACTTGGACTTGAGTTCTACTGCTCGGTAATAAAACTCAGTAGTAAGCAGTAGAACTCACGCCAAGTTCATCCGTTGAAGTACTAGCCCAAGAGCCCACGACGGCCAGACCTTCGTCATTTTATAAAAGCTAAAAGTTTTTTGTGCACGTCCCCTGTACAGGTAAGAACGACCAGCGACTATGGAGTTTGAGCTGTGGTTATTTTGGCAGGTAACTGGTAGTAAAGTTGGTAAAAATAGTACCTACCTAAATTTCGTTAAAGTATAAAGCTCAATTTTTTTATATTTTCTTTGGGATAACTTTAGAAATCTCGTCATCCATTGCCGGACACTTATGACGGTTGCTACCCCCTGCCAGACACTCCTAAACTTTGATAAATTATAATTATACTTTCGTTATAGTATAATAGCTGAATTTAATACATGTTACTTGGGGACCTATAAAAAAATGTGTCAATAGCCGGACAGTTTTGATGGTTTTTACATCTTACCAGACACATTAAAAGTCCACTGTAGGTGCGAGCGCGACCGCGCAATGTGTTGCGCGTTGCTGTATAACCCAGTGTGTGTGTAGCCCAGTCCGTTCAGACGTCACCACGACTGAGCTATATGGTGCGTCTCCTATGCTATTAATTTTTTGAATGTCGACTTCTAATTGAAATAAAAAAGGCAGGTGAATTAGTTTTTTAATGTGATTTAACACTCAAACTGTACACTTAAATTCATATTTGCATGATTAATTATATCAATTACCATTTTATTGACCGCAATTACACACCTCGGTAGCCTTGCGATTATTTTTGGTTCAATTTGATTATAATGTCAGTTGCTGGTTAAGTGTTCCCTCGATGACTTCACAAAAAGTTAGATTGCGCCCGTGCGAAGCCGGGATGGGTTCGTCTATCTTCGACACACAAATTTTGTCCTGTGTGGGAATCGAACCATCGACCTACAACGCAGAAGCCAGGGTTACTAACAACTGAGCTGTGAGGCCAGTCAAGGAAACAGACATTAGAATTATTATTGTCATTGCCAAGCGAACATTACAAACTATCCACATACCTAACTAATCTACAGTTAAATCTTTGCGTACTAGTATTTTGGCTAGACGGTCTAAAAGTGAAAGTGAGAGTTATAGAGCGATTGACTGTGGGTTCCGTTCATCTCTAAATAGTATAAAACACAGTCGCTATCTGCCTCCGTCTGTTTCTCCGCTTATTTCTTCTAAACCATGTAACAGATTTTGATACAGATTTCACTAATAGAAAGAGCGATAAATGAGGAAGGTTTGTATATGTGATAAGTAATTTAATTGAACACGAACGAAACCGGGGCCGGTCGCTAGTTAATAAATTGAAGTAAACTATTGTGGATTCTGGCATTAAACTAAATTAAATTAGATTTTGACTACATAAAACACAAAGAGATGGATGCCATTTAATTTAGTCTGGTATTATTTTTTATTTAATCTAGTTACGGTGTCGACTCCATTATTGATATACCTAATTCGGATGATGACGTGGAATATAACATTATTTTTGCAATCAAGACCAATAAGAGTAAAAACGTTAAATATCTATGAATTGTTTAGTAAATCTTGGAAACGCCAGTTACGAGAGAGAGAGAGAGAGAGAGGAGCCAAGCAATAATTAGCCAAAAGTTGTCTGTTGTTTTCATTTTGATCCATAAGCTTTGAGATTTGAGATCCATGATGTTGAATAAGTAGTAGTTGAATAATGTACCTATCATGTGATAAAGCAATAAATATATTGAGTATTGAGTATTAAGTCAGTCAGTACGCGAATGCCATCTTTTCGCATAATATTTATTTCCCACTAAGGAACTCTAATCTCTGAACTGCAGTGCAATTGCCACGTACTCGTAGTATGCGATTTTGTCTGTGCACGATTTTTTTTTACGTAATATCCCATTAAAATACGTACGTGTTGATTATGATATGATTTAAGGTCTGTTCTAGTAAAGTCTGTTCTAGTTCTAGTTGTTATTCCTGTTTAAATAGTTCACAAGGACTTAACAGTCTCTCGAGCTAGCGTGGTGAAATAATTTAAATGCGCCTCAAAGAGGCTCCTTTCGTGCACTTATCTAAGTTCTCGAATTTAGGGTCTAGGACGGTTTCCTTATAAGGTTTACCTTCACCGTTTTTACAACAAGGCATTGCGCACATAAATTTATCAACTGAAAAATGTCATTGGTGTATATTGGGATTCGAACTAGCGCCCGCCGGATTGAAACTCAGTGTCTGTACTACTGGGCCACCACGTTCTTACGGAGGCACAAAGATAGGCAACACGAACACATGTCCTTGAACTCGTCGACTTGCAAGCAGGCCTACCACCAGATTGGCGAGCGAGTCTTCACACAAATTTTCATATGTTAATTTGAATATACTTAATGGTTATATTATTATGAACTGACCTACAAGTTAATAGAAACATTTCAATGACTGCACGCTCTGATTCGCAAAATTAGCCAACTAGTTGTGTTGTGCTAATATGTTTATTGAATTGATTTCTTTAACATTACGAACGTTTAAACCTATTCTTACTTGAACCACTTACTTGAACCGTGCTAAGGGCACGTTTGCTGTTCATTTGTTTCTTTCATGTTACTAACGGATGAAAGCATTTCAGCGTTGGTAAAAACTGTTCAAATCACCCTCTATTCATTGTTAAATTTGTTAAATATTTGTGGGCTATTCACACAGCGCCATCTAGCCCCAAACTAAGCATAGCTCATCATGGGAGCCAGACAAGTAATAGAATACGTATATACATTTTACCAAATACATACATATAATACATATGACCACCCAGCCACAGAACAAACATGTTCCTACACAAATATTTGTCCTGGGTGGGAATCGAACCCACGACTTACAGCGCAGAACTCAGGGTTACTACCGACTTAGCTGTGAGGCTGTCAAGGGTCAAGTTAGCATGGTTGAGCCTGATCTTCGCTCTTCACATTCACCTTCAGCCAGCCACCTCGCAGGTCTTCGCTGTGCCTGACCAGCGGAGCCCTACGCTACATTACTACTCACGTTCAACCGAAAACCGTCCGTCTACGTTATTAAAACAACTGCCAGTAAATCCGACTCAAAAACTAGTATACTTATAACAAGTGATTAACGCTTAATGCAAATAGAGCGGAAAATCGTAGATTCGCTCACATGCAGCGCTGTAAACCATGCACAAATTTATATGTAGGTATGCAAGCATAACACACTCTATCTCGTTTGCATAAAGACTAAATTTACATAACCTTTTGCAAACGTTAGCAAGTATTTGTAGTCGGGAAAACGATACATATTAGCTAAATATTATCTTTCACATGGACTTAAAAGAATTAAAAAATGTTTGAATTAATGTAAACCAATATCAAAATTTTTATACAGAAAAGCCATTTATTAAAAACATGCAATTTAACAATACTACAAGCATATATAACATATATAAAAGCCCTTAATAAAATCGTCAGAAAGTGATGTCTCAGCTTCTTATGTCTCTCAAGAATTTTTTTTTTTTTTTTTTTTTTTTTTTTTATTTAATTCGTTTACGGAACGAGCCGACGGCCCACCTGGTGTTAAGTGGTAACCTCGGCCCATAACAGCCGATGCGACTTGGGTCCTCCCTTACTAGGTATGACAAGACCCAAGTCGCATCGTATGCGCCCGTAAATGTGAGACGTGTAGGTGGAATGTCTCATGTGCCTGTAATTTCACCGGCAACCACACCTTTCAAACCGGAACACAGTAACGCGAATGCTTCACTGCTTGGCGGCAGAAAAGGGCATGGTGGCAGTACTTCCCCGGACGAACTTGGCGAGAGTTCTACTGCTCTTACTGGTTGTCGCTGGTTTTTAGATAGGGCTACAAACTCCAACGTAGACGAACTAATCGAAATTTCTTTTTTGATATTAAACGCTGCTGGTTAGTAGTAGCTGCACGGAACATTAATCTCCCTAGGTAAAGCTGAATCAGGTACCTCTGTAAATCAAATAAAATCAAATCATTTATTTGCTTCATGGTGATATAAAATATGGCAAGTTCTCATATTTCTCCTAATATGGTATACTATATCACTTAGTAGTTTTCACTTAGTATATATAACATATCAAATTGCAAAAATAAGGTAGTAAGTAGTAAGGCACTCCTAGTAGATTTAGCGTACTACCGCCCGCCCGGTGAACCTTGGTATTGCAATTACTTTATGGTGTTAGCGAGCAACGATACAGGTTTCTTGATATAGATAAGTTATATCGATCCAGTTTCCAATTAAATTTTCCAAGAAATAACGTAAAATCATTTTATTTGTTTGGTTATTGGATCATTCGAGCGAAAAGAAAGAAACTCTCATTGTAGTGTTTCTTTTCTCTTTTTCCCAATGGATGTTCGCGAAGTTTCTCAAGAGGTGCTATAGTTACAGCAATCATTACCTACGCTTGATCTTATTTATGTACATTATTATTTTAGAAGTTCACTTTTCAATTTTTTTTCAAAACCGCCCATAGAGAATAATCTTATTTTTTTTTACGCTTGACTCTCGGACTCTTACATGGCTTTCAGTTGGAGGACAACAATTATTTATGATGCTCACAGAAATAAGGCATACTAATTAATCAATAAATTATATTTTTTTTGTGTTAGGTATTTCTTGTAGCCAGACACAAGTGTTATTATTATAAGTGCGTTGTAAACCACTGATGACACCACGCGATCATCTCATGATTATTGGGTTTTTTTTTTATATTGGTGGACATTTCACACAGCGCCATCTAGCCCTAAACTACGGATAGCTTGTACTATGGGAGCCAGACGACTGACAGAATACATATAATCTTTTTGTAAATACATACATACAATACATATTAACACCCATTTATGCTTGCACTATGAAGTCCCGACTATGCATACTAGTGTAACTGGCAACTCGTGTGACGGACGCAATGCCACATTGCCAAAGTGTAATACTGTTTTACAAGTAGATACAATTATCGTTCCTAAGTAATTAAGACTGTTTACAAAGTGGATCTTACGAAAATAATGAACATGTCCTACGGTTGATCAAGCTTTATACCATTACATTCATATGTACCTACTGACATTGTTACAAGTATCTATTATTATGTAAGCTACTTCCATACAAATGTTTTTTAGCACAAAACTATGAGCGATTTGGAAAAATTAAGGCAAGGCAATATTCAGTATATATATATATATATATATATATATATATATATATATATATATATATATGACTTTCTGTGCTGTTTCTAGCTGTGTTCATTGTTCATCCGTGAAATTCTAGTCTTTAAAATCTTTTCTGCCTCCAAGTAAAAGCGCACAATTATCATATTTTGGTTATTTCGCCATCGCTTTGAATTTCAAACTTGTGGTTCAAGAATCTTCTAGAAAATAGAAATTAATGTGGTGTCTGGAAAAGGAGTTATACGTAAAAATTTTGTATGCGATTAAGTTACGGAATGAGGAAGATGGCCCCACCTGATGTTAAGCGGTAACCTCTGCCCATCAGGAAAGCGATGGGTCCCTCCGTTCTTAGACAAGGGAAGACCCAACTCACATTCTATTGGTCCCGTGATTATTTTATTTCACTTCGTGAAACTTTTTCATCACAACATGAAGGTGTAATATCATGTGCCTGTAAGTTCACCGGCAACCACAGCTTTGAAGCTTTTGATAAGACGTAATATCTACTATTATTACGTTTATGCTTGAGTTTAAGAAAATCTTATTTACGGTAGGCGAAAGTGGAGTCTGTGTTTCATTCAAACTGAGTGATTTAAATGCTATCGCTTATTTCATTTTGGTATGTCGCCTTACTACACTTTGTTTACATAACACAATACTGTTTGCAGGAAATCCCTTATATTGTGGTCTTGTAATAAGTAATTATGTAACGAACATACTAGGAAACGATTAATAGGTTCATAAGTTTTTGTCTCGGGTCTAGATATATATATTTGAAGAATGGTGCATAGAATATTGTATTAGGATTTCTATTACGCGTTGACGTAGTCTTGTTTCCTTCGCCCTGACTTGGTTGGGAATATTTTGATTTATTTACTTCTTACTTACCCAATATGATGTACCCATAAGGTGAAAAGTTGATTTAAGCCCTGTCTACCACCGTGCATAGAATATGCATGTATGAAGTCTTATTTCCAGTTATTCATTTGCGCCCATTCGTCTCCCTGTATCTCAGCTACGTACCGAATTATTTCAGTGTTTCTCCCATATAAACAAAAATGAAGCCTTTTGAATAAAACCGTCTACAAACTTACATAAAAGATTTTTTTCAGAATCTGGTCCGCTTTCCTGTTGTTTGTATCAACTTCTGTACCTTTAGTCTTTTATGACTACTATAGGAAAAATTTCAGTACTGTTAATTTTTCCTATTAATTATACTGTTTGAAAAATGTTTATAATAATAACATTTTTGGCTTGAGCTGTCAGGCCAGTAAGTTTTTAAATTATTTTAAGTTGAATTTTCGTATGAATCCGGTTATGGATTTGGAAAATAATTCGATATACTACGACTTCATAGCCTGGGGTTTAAAGACTAGATTTCTTAGAGACAGGAAATACTAGAAAAGAGGCCTTAGCTTCAATCTTTGGCTAGCATTCTGTTTTATTTTAATTGTATTTTATGGCAGAAATCCATGCGTTTTACACCGACTTCAAACACATATACGCAGTATATACTTTTAAATTTAATCGATATTTCTTTTATTTTTAACTATTTAGTACATTTTCATATTTTTTTAACAAGGTTTAAAATATATTTAAAAAATATTTACTATTTATCATTATGATCATGAGATACCTTACCTACAGCTTAGAATCATAAGCTTGCATCTATCTGATTCGTCGAAGCGGTGCTAAGTGGAGTGTATTTGTACAATGCGCACATTATCGGAGACAAAGCTTTGAGACGCCATCATATCTAAGAGGCAAGATTCACACGATAACTTATCAAGATCAAGTGAGAATTCACGTCTGTTAAGTGGCTGAGCGTTTGAAATTTCGAATATTTCTGATCTAGATCATGCAAGTAACTTGCATGCTTATACCTCATTTGCATAGCTTAGCACGGACGCACGGAACTTGATTATGGAGAGCGCGGAGGCTTAGCGGTAACAAGCCCTAGTTTCAATCCAAAGGATCAGCAGGTCTAGGAGGGCACAATAAAAAATAAAAAATAAATTAATATTGGCGGATATTTCACACAGCGCCATCTGACCCCAACGTAAGCTAAGCATACCTTGTATCATGGGAACCAGACAACGGATATAATACAAATATGTATACTTTTTGTAAATACATACATATAATACATATTGACACCCAGATACAGAACAACCATTTATATTCGTCATACAAATATTTGTCCTGGGTGGTATTGGGTCCTACCCTACTTAGGTAAGCATAGACCCAAGTGGCATCGTTTGCGCCCGTAACTCTGAGAAGTGAAGGTCGAATGTCTCATGTGCCTGTAATTTCACCCGCAACCATAACTTTCAAACTGGAACAGTAAAAAAGGTGGCACCATATCTCCGGACGGGCTTGGCATAAGTTCTACTGCTACAAAGTTTCTTTGAGAACACATTTTATTTATGGGTACATATTAATATTCTGTGCACATTTTCATTACATTATTCAGTGTGTTTATGAACAGTTATTATTTTGTATCCGGGAATTACGGATTAATAAGTCTACATACTATTTAGTAGCAATAAAACCTGATATTTTCGATTATGTTTAACGTTTAGTTCAAGGCATAATCTGTACAATAATTATTAAGGATACTAATCGTGTCTTACCCAAATATACGGCACATAATACAATTACTTTGAAATTTATTTCTATTGTAATTCATTTGATGTCTTCATTAATTTTTGATTCTTGGACTTGTCGGTTCCCTCACGATGTTTTCCTTCCCCGTTTTGAGAACGTGGCAGAGAAACAGTGACTCGAATAAAAGAGACCAGATGGGGCATCTGCTCGTTCTGTAACTTTGTAACATAAAAAGCGTAATTATCTATAGCATATATCCATGCTATGTAGAAAAAACTTTTTTCATTTAATTATCAGATCCAATAACTTATAAAAACGCTAATTGCAACTTTTTTAATTGCATTGCTCGCCTAGCCTATCGCCCTTATTGTACGAAAACTAATGACTTTTGAATGCATCGAAAAGGGGATTTTTGAATCTAGTTATAGATACACTTATTACCGTGGTACTGTAGACCCCTTATTAAATAAATAATTTGAAGGTATCTGGTAAGTGAATTGGAATGACAAGGTTTGAAACGTTTATTGATGGTTTAGCTCGAACTTTAATTTGTTCCTTGCAATTCTAATCTAAATTACCGCTAAGTAGTTTGAGATAGGGTAACGACACCTGAGTATAGCACAACAGAAGTGGAATACAAGTCGAGATGTAGATTACACGCAAGGAGTTACTTTACATAGCCAGTTTGCAATTATCTTTCTTTACTAATGATAGAAACTTGAATTTCTTTCGCCATTTCGAGCACATATTTTTTTTTTTGCGAAATAAGGATGGTGTGTATACATTGTATTTTTTTGTATAGCAAACGAGCATAGAACACTTGTTGAATAAAAAACGGTTGCAATACCCGAGGTACATGTTGTCTGATTAATCTTTATGGAAAAAGACAAAAAAATATTGTCTATTGATTTCTAGTGACACTATTGATACAAATGTCCATTTGAATAGCGTATGTCAATATTAGTTTACCTTTGTATTATGTAGTATTTTAGTATTTGATTGAAAATGTTTAACGATGTAATTGTCGTTAGGGGCACATGAATTTATCTATTCTAAAAGGAATAAAAAACTAAGTCTCTCTCTGACTCTGTCTGTTTCTTCGCTTACTTCTTCTAAATCTCGCAATGGATTTTAATACTATAAGAAGGAGCAACAAACGAGGCAACTGTGTGTATATAATTTTAAAACTAATTGCACCTGTAGCCGGAGCGGTTAACTAGTATCTCATAAAGTAACATTCATTTTTATCAAAAAGAAGAATGCAAAAGTGCGTCATTTTATCCAGAAATTAGTCCGTCAAGGACCGCACTGTTGGAGGTAAAACAGTAACTGCTTCAAAACCCTTAGAATACTCGGAGTGACAAGATTGAAGCTAGGGTAGAAGGCTAGGTCTGTACCATATGTTGTAACCTAATTTATTCTAGCTATTTTGCGAATGCATTAATAAATTTACTAATAACCTGTATATTAGGTCTAATCTACAACATTTTTGGCACTTAATATCTTAGGTCTCAGTTCCACAATTACACAAAATATTTAGGGCCACCCAACATATCTATATAAATAAAAATCTATGTTTGTTCGTTCTGAAACCATTTATCAGATTATGATGAAACTTTGATAGAGTTCTGGGGAATCCGCGACGTTTCCTGGCCCAAAAAATCTATATATAAATGTTTTTTCTTTCCTTTATAATGAAACTTTAGGTTTGTAGGCAAAAAAATTTTTATTTGTTTTTAATGAAACTTTTAGCATGTATTATAAAAAAAGCACTTCAGTAAACAGAATATTATTATTTATTTACTATACTATTTATTTCTTTATACTTGACGTGGCATTGCAACGCTGCTGGTACAGCTAGTGTCTAATAATAGTGTGCAACCTGACTCAGGAAATACCACAAAACTATTGAAATGTAATTGTATTCCGAACTGATTGTTGATTTTGACTAAGCCCCGTCTCACGACTCGGTCAGCATTTTTGATTGCCCCGCCCGCGCTTAGACTAAGCGCATTATGAATGCAACCGTGAAGGACACAATGCAATACCATATGTTCATTGTATACTTAACTAGGTGAAGATCATTCTATATTAGATAGGGGGGAATTAATTGATCAATCTTAGAAGCGTGACACAAACCAACTTTTATTTATAACTCAAAGCCGCAAATCATATCTATTTTTAATGGGTACCTACTGCTTCAATTTCCAAGAATCGATACAGTACAGTATTTATTCTTTCTATTGCACAAGTCTCAATCCAGCTATTGAAATGGAAAAGAACATATTTGGATATATCATATTATGTTAGTATAGTTTTCATCTAGAACACCAACACATTTCACTCCCGGCACTTGAGAGCAATCCGCAAACAAAACTCAACACAAAGTTATGCTAAACACCTTCACTGCAGGGCGTTGATTATTCAATATGCTACGCCTTCTCATTACATTGTTACCTTCGACATGCCATAGAACAAGCAAAGCGATGCGTCCACTACGCAGGTTCTTATTATTGACTGGCCACACAGCTCAGTTGAGCCTGGTGGTCTAGTGTTACTGACCCCGAGTTCCAATCTGGAGATCGCCGGTACAAATCCCGACGTGCACCTATGAGTTTTTCGATTGAAAGATGCGTGCAATTCCACGTTCTCAAAACGGTGAAGGAAAACATCGAAAGGAAACCGACATGTCGTAGAATTAAAAATTCGAAGACAACGTGTATATACAACGTGATTTGTGTGACGTTGGTATATGCGTAGTTGTCACAAAAATGGCTCTGATAAAGCATAAATTTAGAGGTACCTACACGTACAAAAACAAAGAAGTCATTGCCTTGTTCAATTTATTGATTTCTTCTGTGGACCCATACCTTTCTACTAGGCGGAATTGAAGAGATCCATTTGTTTTATCGTTGTTGTAACTATGCTAAGTATAGTATAGTAACTACATAATTTTTCATGTCTGTATTGTATAACCTTCATTTAGAATGTGTTTATAGCGATATCGTTCATAATCTCATTTACATTAGTATCATGTTACGGTAAGTGAAGTTATGATCGTTGGTAACGAAAATACGACAAGCAAGGTGATTTGTATAAAATATTAGCCGGTCCAGTGCTGTCTTCGGAATTTTCAGATCTTCTATACGGCGTACTAACAAATTATTCATCGTTAATTGAATAGAAAATTATGTAGAACAAAATTAAAAGCCGTAGATAAATCTGTGTAACAAAGAATTTTTCACAGGAAATGCTGCCACCATACCCATTTATTTCTGTAAGGTGTTAGTATCGGTGAAACCACGGTACACGAGACATCCCATCTTCCACTGACGGGCGCTGTAGAAGTCGCACCGGAGACTTGGTTCTCCAATACTTTTTAAGGGATCACGAGATCACCTAGATTCTGATATATCTTATTGGAACGTGACGTCTAAGGTGGGCCATCTGCTCGTCGCCACTATAAAAACTCACATGTTTCGTATCTTGACTATTAACAGAAGAAAGTGATTTTAACGGACAGGTAAGCGCATCGCAGCGATTACTAAACGCGATGGGCGATAGTCACGCTACGCTTCCGCGGCTAAAACGCGAATATACATAATGTGCAAGCGGGTGTGATGAATTGGTCAATTGCCTAGGATTGCGCTACCGCTAGATTTCTAGCATTTTTATGTTCCCACTATGGCAGCTGCCTGCACTTTTTTATATAACTAAATTACGGTAAAAGCATATGACCAACTTGGCGTTAAGCGGTAACCTCTGCCAATAAAAAACATTCAACGATTCGTATTGCTTAGAACACATGTCAAGTTCATCCGGGGAAGTACTGCCACCATGCCCATTTCTGCCGCCAAGCAGCAATGCGTTCTCGTTACTGTGTTTCGGTTTGAAAGGTGTGTTTGCCGGTGATTGCAGGCAAAAACAAAAACTTAACACCAGTTGGGCCATCTGCTCGTACCGTAACATACATAAAAAACCAGATGAAGCCGGGGCAGAAACTGGTCTTTGAAGTATAATTATATGCTTAAAAGGTGTCTAAGGATTCCGCTTTGCCCTCGGATATAATTTCGTCGTAGTCGTAGAACAAAGGCGGATCTGCAATACAGTAACTTTGCAGTAGAGCACTTTAAAGTTTCTGAATTAGAGTTGATGTGATATTTTGAAAACGGCTAGTCCTATAATCGTCAAATTTGGATATGTAAAACTGTAATAAAGATTCTCTATGACATTTAAGGTCGATTACAATACAAAAACTAAATTTGAAAAAAAAATAGTATTTGTGCGACGACTGTGACGATTTGTCTAATGACTATTGTGTAACATGTTCTATAACCACCAGGACTGTTTACTCGTATATTGATCTGAGGTGTCGATATGCCAGTCAAAACAGACGCTAATGTTATTATGAGATAATTGATAAATTATAACATGTTCGAATTGTATCGACGTCCTTACATGTCTCATTACATTGCTTTTTAGAAGTTATGGAGATAAAAATCTATGGAGGTGCAAAGTTATTTGTTATGTTGGGGTCGGGGTACTACCGAAACTGATTTGGTTTTCTTTGTATAGTTATGTCCAAAGTATCCAGCAAGCAAAATCATTCATTTTTTTATAAGTAGTGTAGGTTTAATCAAATTTTTCCCATTATCTTGACAGACTCACGTTTTTTCTAGTGAACCTTTGCATATTTTTATCTACTTAATTTTAATTATTTAGTTTACCTCTTTGTGCAAACAGTCTTATTACTATATAGAAGCAAATATAAAATCATAAAATATATTTATTGTTTATATTATATAGAGTGATGATTTTATCTACTCTATCTCAAAAATTATGAGGGCCGATTGACATAATTTGGCTCAGTAGAAAAAATGGCGAACTTACCTCAAGATCTGCGTTTTAGCAGAAAATTCTACTAATAGGTACTAAAGAGTATCAAACTTTTTTAAACTATATTTTTCATAACTCGTGCCATTTATTTGGAGGCTGCAAGGCCATACATTCGTCAAAGACGATACTGATACAATATTTTTTGTTGACTATCGTATTTGTCATTGCTTATAATTGAGAATTTACCTAGATACCACATCTGTTTTATTCTTATCCTTAACAGGCCGCGCCTAAATGCTCAACATTCGCATTCGCAGACCGGTTGCCTTAATGTAGATCCTGTAATTTTATTAGTTGCCATTCATTATTAAGCTTTAGGGGAACGTAGGCAACATGGGGCACACCCGTGTGTGTAAAAGTTATATCTCAATATCTTTCCGCCCTAGTCCCGTTCGCATCAGCGGCTAATCGTCTTTGTTTGAATTTCGTTGCGCACAACTGGTCGCTGTCCCAAATGTTTTGTTTTCTAAACATATATTAAACTTTTTTTTTTTTATTACATTTCATAACAAATGTATTACAACAATATATTGCTGATATAAATATAGATAAAAATTGCTTAATTAAAAAAAATGTGATCATTAGCTTAACCAGGATGCTACGTTTGTTGAATCAGTCAAATGATATAAACTAAATACGTCTTTTTTTCAGTTATCTATTAACTACAACGAAACAATACGTCATTCAATACGGGTAAAAAAATATTTGTCTCTATAGGAAATCCGTTTTTGTCGCGTCTCCCCTTCTTGTACCTTACTGTGGATTCAAAGGTCAAGATGGATTTAAGCACTATACTTTTGGGTTATTTGAAAGGAAACTGTGTAATGAGCAGAAGTTTTAGTAACGCTATTAAAGGTCAAGTTCATTTAACCGATGCAACTCAACCCTCAAGGCAATTAAAAACTACACGCGATGCCTTTGCAAATAGCGTTTGTTTTGAAAGTATTTTTATGTAATATATCGAAATATATATATCATCCAAAGACAAGGCTAAAAAAGTAAACTTTTATCTATTAATCGTCGAAAAACTTCATTTTCTATTGGATTTTTATAGAAATAAATAAATAGATATAGTTGGACACTTCACACAGCACCATCTAGCCCCAAACTCTGATAGAATACTTTTTGTTTGTTAATACAGATCTACATAAACATACATATTAACACCCAGACCCAGAACAAACATCAATATTCGTCACACAAATGTTTGCCCTGCGTGGAAATCGAACCCACAAAGAAATGACTTTAAAATGTCAAGGTCAATGTAAAAAAATCTGCGCGTACTTTTTCGTGTGACATCGAACTGTAAATTTTCTCATACAAAAGACATCAACGAGATCAATTTCTTGTAAGTCAACATTTTTTTCCAATAAATAATGAATATTATTGTGTTTCGTGAAAACTAAACTGAGAAACTAGGTTTTTTCTAGTACCATCAGTTTGATATATAAACTCGTAATAATTAAACTAAAAGTTGAAATTTTGCAAAAACAAATATTATATAATTATGTAGTGTGGTGTGCTTGCTAGGCACACTTCCGAATATGTGTGGTTTATGTGTATAGTTTTACTCAATATTTTAAAATATTTTATCGATGAATCTTAAAATGAAGCTAAGATACTATTTATGTGTTTTTTAGTGTAACGTGTACTAACTAAAGCTACTAAAAAAACGTTCGTGCCAGTTCCGACAGGCGACTGGAGTTAACACTTTAAATCACTGTCATTTTAAAAAAACAATACTTTTTGTTAATTCTTGATGGTACTGCCTGTTAAAATGTCATACCTGAGGCTTTATATGAAATCGTTTCTTAAGGAATAACCTCCAAAACTTACACGTGATATATTAAAGAGAAACTACTCAATAGGGGCCTATTTTTTTGAACAATTAGACTTTAAAGTATTTTTCATAAGTTTTTCCTATTGGAGGTGATGAATTGTTCCTGACCAATTTGAGATAGACGGGTTGCAGCTTCGATTCCCACGTAGCACTTAGTAACTACTTGATTTGCCTGAGTTTGGAAAACTGAAAATATGCTCTCTCTACCATGACACTTGTATGTTTTCATACATACTCGTATAGAGGAGATAGAAATAATAATAACATTAATAAAAAAAAATAACATATAAAGGTATAGGCAGCACATCGTTACATAACTTATCTAACACTTTTCTAACATGTCATATGTATATTTTTTTTTATTTTAGCTATGTCAAATCAATTCAATGAAGTTAACAACATTTTTAATTTGTTCTTCAACGTAGTATGTATGTTGTAACACATACCTTTATCAAAAGAACTGAAAGCTATTTCTTGTACGGCTTTGGTGGTGCTGTAGCAAGGTGAAGCTAGGCCACTGCGCCCATACCTCTAATCTATAAGTTAACAATACCAACAACTATTTCAAAACATAAAACGAATCTTGTTGCAATATAAACACGGCCACCAAATGGAACTATAATAGGACTAATTCTCAGAGTTACAATCAAATAGCTATGAAGTAATTTTGCATAACTAAAAACCAGAACTAAGTGAACTGTGTCGTGGGTATTGGAAATAAAGATTGAGTTCATAAACATGTATGGTATCCCACGAATAACTCAGCTACTGCTTAGTTAATGCATTACCTTTTAACTGAAAACACTGTTCTCCATCTATACCTATGCTTGGGTAAACTAATTATCACCTGCTAGCTCACTAGCTACCCAGTAGCGCCTTAACTAATTATCACTGACATTATAAGCTATGCCATTATAAGCCGTCGAATATTGTACTATAATCCATTCCATCTAAAGGTTGTCTGGAAGAAATTGCTTTAAGCGATAAGACTGCCCATTGTGCATTTATATTTATTCTTTGTTCGATTATTTTAGTTTAAGATTGTAATTGTCTAGTTACAGTTACAGTGTTTAGTTACAATTTTATGCACAATAAAGAATATATCTATCTATCTATAAGTGACTATGTAGCCGAGAGTGGCGCTATGCAACGCCTGGATTGGAAGCTAACTCTTAAGTGAGACAACCGATAGATCCACACCTCAGCTGTGTGGATCACATGTGATAAGACTAGTACTTTACATCTTGAGTTTAACCTAACGTAGCAATTCAGACTATTCTTACGAATCGGCTACCACGATCATGCACTAAATAATTTCTAAATATACAGCCTGAATAAGACGTATATAACAAAGAAACTACCAACAAGTCCGAGCGAAACTGCCAAATCACAGCAAGCTGGAGAAGCCAAATGATAATGCATAAACATAAATAATAATAAAAAAACAATATATAAAAACAAAATATTTTAACTAATTGAAAATATTTTCCACGAATTCGTCCAGTCGAGAATGTTTGTTTGATTTATCGTTCATACCTATCATTTATTTTGAGTTCATACTCCATATAACTAAGTTGATAGTTGCTCTGACGTCTCTTAGATATTCTCAATTATCTTACTCAACGGGTATGTACTTATGTCTTTTATCACCATTATATTGACAGGTATTTTAAAAAGTTTAATATTGTTTTTATATTGTTTTTCAAAATTGTTTTTTTGGACTTTGAATAAAAAATTACCTTGTGTACCGAAAAATAAGGTAACATACGATATATAATTAAATATTATTAACAAAAGAGGATCAATCTTTGTTAATGTTTATTGTAACTGATTGCAGGTTTTACTGTATATACATATAGTGAAGTAAAAAAAAAAGACACTAAAATGGTATCCTTACCAAATAATGATGGACATTTATGAATCTGTAAAATACAGGCCGTAACGTTGTTAACTTGATCTATAAAGGCCACAGTATAAGCAAGTTGAAGCGGCAGAGTACTGATATGCCAAAGAAGCGATAATCGAAAGAATAGACGAATTATCGAGTGATAACCGCATGTTAACGAAATGCAGGGCGCTTTCTAGCCAGTTGGAGCGATTACTTACGGAAAGTGTCTGGCAGGAAGTGCGGAGAGCCGAAGACCAGGCTCCTTCTGCCAGTAAGCACTGCCGGACTAATGTGACTGATAATTTACTAAATTGTAAAAAAAGATCAGGATGATCACGCGATAAGAAACAAATAAGGCCTGAATTTTAAATAAAAAAAATAAAAATAAGTAAAGACCACCCTACACTCGAAGTTTACGAAGGCCTCCGACATAGCGAAGTTACCCACTGTAAAATTACCCAACCTTGCCCTTCTAACTGGAGCAATATGAAGGCCTTACGTAAAACACAAATGATAATAAGTAAGAATATTACATAACACTTGAATACAAATAAGTTATCAAGCAGGAACTTATTGCTCAAAATTTTATGACAAAATAGAACACTAAACAATTTGATATGAATAAGTAAATCTACACAAAGCAAAGCTTCGATTCAAATGAAAAATTACACGAAATTCCCCGAAGAGAGGTAGGTTGCCTAATCAGTGGAGCAATTTTTACCCTGTAGGTTACCAATGGTGCGGGAAACACCGTGACAGTGATGAGTTTGCCACTGCCATTTTTCACCGGCCAAAACTTTCTAGAGAAACAAATTCCTTAATAAACCCAATAGCAAGGACAAATATACAAATAAACCAAAGTGACAGATAATGCTGGTCTTAGGGGTGTTAGAAAATTTAGTGTTCATCTTTAATGTTTTGTTTTGCGGTATTAGACATAGTTTTTGATTTTTTGAGCACATTTTCTACAATCGCTAAAAACGTAACATATTCCCGAGATGTGAATTAAATATGGAAAGTACTTTGCCACTATACTCCATATAGCCGCTTTTACCAGGACAGGGACAAGAAAACCTACTCTCGACATATCGGTTTCAATTAACACGGAGGCCCAGTCCGCTATTAGTACCTTTGGATTGGAAGAGCTTGTAAAAAAATTGGTGTGCACCTCTCTAGCTTTGAACAAGTGACCCTCGGAGTAAAAGTCAGGCTCCATACCATTTGCCATGCCTTCTACAACTACCAAAATTCCGATGCCTTCCAATCAAAAGCTTAAATCTAATATACTTGGGGAATTCGAATCACTTTTAATAAAATACAGAATATAAACCTATTTTCAGAATAGATTGAACGAGACATCGCATTATTGCACGAATTAAAATAAATAAATGTAAATAACTCATCAAAATTTATGGTAGCTCATGTTCAAATAAATGCGCTCGATGATTACTCAGATGTTAATTCATATTACTAGCCGGAAATTATAAAAAGCACAAATTAGTAACAAGTAGTAGGTAAAAAATAACAATATAATAAATAATAGAACACCCTCATAGATTTGTATAAAACGTATGAAATGTGACCTAGGTATTTTCAATTTCGTGATAAATAAATATAACCAATTAACAAGTAAATATATTATTAAAAGAGTTCATTTTTGTAAAATACATATTTCTTCAACGTGCTTCCATATCATAATTCCAATAAACATAAATATTCTCTAGTAAACTAATTCAAATTCCTATCTAAATATTTCTTCAGTATTGCAAACACAAATTCCAGTACGGCAAACTTTCTTCAGTAAGACAAATCACATTCCTAAAAAGACAATCTTTCTTCAGTAAAACACCCCGCGCGAACCAATTCTAAATGTGATCTGGGCCGTTCCGGCGGAAATATGCACATCTCGCAAATTAAAAAAATTACAGCATTGCACTTGCTGGCCAGTTAATTGTTCCCAATTACGAATAGTCGAGCGGGGTGTTTCATATATAAGGGGGCGTAGTGTGGTCTGTCGGCATTCAGTCACTGAAAGTGGTTGCGAACGCACGTCACTTAGGCGAAAATTCCTAGGCGAGTACTGGATTCCAGCAGCGCTTAGATAGTTCGTTTGAGATCTCCTAGTTAGTTAAATCACATAGTAATCATGCAGTCTCTGGTGAGTTTTATTTTTAACATATTTTTTGTTTTCGATTCTAAGTTAATAAATATTTTATGTGTTATGAATTTTTGATAATGTAGTTGGTGTCAAAAATATTTTCTATAACCCATGGGTCAATATATGAAAAAAAAGGTCAAAACCCTATATATATATGCTCATACTTTATTATTTCATAATCAACGAAATCATTAGACTAATTGTAGCAAATGCAACCTGCTAACTATTATAATTCATTGGCCGTACATTATCCGCATACATTTCCAATCAAGCCAGTTTTCTAACTAATGCGTACATTTAAAGCTATAATTCTCTACTATCTACGCCCGAACAATTTGAATATCAAATTAATTAAGGTTCACGCTGTTTCTGCCCACAATTTGTCCATATAAATCTTGTGCCACCTACCGATATTAGTAATCTATTGTTTAGACTAACGCCTAATTCATAAACACAGTCGAATCCTTGATCACATTGAATATGCCAATCGAAGTACCTATTCAAACCAATACCGCGTTCAGAAATTGGTAAAACTTATTCAGAAGCTTATCCATATAATGAATTCGTTTGTGTACCATTGTGACTATTATGTCAAGGTTCATACGATAATTATGGGATGATTATAAATCGTATCGCCTACGGTTAAGAAATTAAATCTTGTAATGATGTATGTAAATGATTCAATTTAAATATGATTAAGTACAACTAAAATTGTGCACATTACTCGTAGTCATGTTCTGGTAGCAGTTTCATAACTTAAACTAGAAAGTGGTAAGACGAATTATTTACGTGTTACGTATCAAAAATGAAACTTGAGAAATAGTTTCTTATTAACAATGATACGAGCCATGATTCCCGGATTAACAATGGTACGAGCCATGATTCCCGAATAAATATCGATGGTTTGGGCTCAAACAAATGAATTGTTCATAGCATAAATAAAAATAAATAACTAAATAAATAGCTTAATTGGTTTCATTGTTCAATAATTTTATTTACACATTTCTGTTTTAAATAAAGTTTCTAGTATCAAAAACATAATTGATTTCAAGTCATAATATAGAGCAATCAAATCGTTATTACAAAAATTATATATACATTTCAATTAATTTAATAAAGAAAATTAGTATTTGCAAAAATCAATAAATTCGAGAGAGAAAATTCGAATGAGATAATGAACTGAATATTTGTGGAACCTATTCAAGTATTTACGTTAAAGTATGTACCTGATGGTACCAACCTCTAATCTACAAAAGCCCAATCTCCATCCGGTAAATGTAAATGAATATGTAAATGTATAATTAGCGCCTAATTGCTTGAAGCCCAGAAACATCATCGACGCCCAGCTACGGCGCAGCGTCGTAATGCTACGTCGTAGGGCGGGCGCGCATCTGCTACGAAATCCGATGTAATTGCGTTACTAAATACGTATTTCTTTAAATGTGTTTTAAATCTATCGCTCAAAATAGTACTTGACCAATTTTATAGAATTAATATTGAATAATTAATACTAATTCTAAATCTTTTTTTATATTTTGCCTAAAAATATATGAGCAGCTATGGAATTCACTATTAAAAATAAAATGTAGCTACTGTTATTTTTACTACTAAGTAAAAAATATTGTCATTTATTACGTACATAAATACGTAAACGTAAATAAAACAATACAAAATAATTAATTGCATAGAGAAGTATAAATTGTCTCAGTACACTTGTCCCTGTTGTACTTTATAAGTGATACAGTTAAAAAAGCTTTCTCTTAATTTTTTGTTACAAGATACTAAATCTCTATATCATAAGAGACAGTATCGAGTTTAAAACAAAATTATATGTACTTATTCGTTGCAACTTTACATAAACATGTTGAAACGTAGACACGCAGGCAAAAAGTGTATTTCGCAAGTGCAAATGAACCGGAACTATTTCATATTTCGCCGTCCACACGAGAAATCGGTGGCAACCTTCGAACCATGGCTCCTCGGGTCCTCACCCACTTCCCTTGACGCAACGTTGCAACACCAAGTTGTGCACCAGTTCGCCGACTGATCATTCCGATCCGTTGCAAAATGTTATAGGGCTGTTGTTAATCTTAGATATGTCCGACTATTGGATTATAGTCTTCAAATGGAAATAGAAATGTCTTGTCTGGTCTGTAAGACTGATGTAATACTTAGGAATAGTTGCATTTTGTGTTTTATAAAAAGAAGGGTGAAAGTTTTTTTTATTTTTATTTTACAACCATATCAAAATGTTCGATATTTAACAAATTTTATAGATTATGCCATAAAAAAAACATATATTTGTTTTTGATGCAATTTATTTTGGAGACATGGTGAAAATTAAAGTTGGTAATTTAATTTTCCAAAACAGTGGAAAACTTAGTACCAAAAATTCAACGACATGCATCAATTGCACGAAATGAGCCTCTTTGAGGTGCATTTTAGTCCTTTTACAATTAAAGTGATAAGATCACATAATTATTGTTTTTTTTTTCATAACAGATAAGACTTCGCATCATTTTTACCATTACCACCAACCATTATTAATGCTTTTTCATTATTTGTTCATATTTTCAACTGGAGTTGCCAGCTTTTTTTTTTGGCCGTGACTTCCTAATTTGTTACTACGCCAATTCGTTCCCATTCCATTTTTACGCCCATTCAAATCCCGGTCAAATTAGTAAAAGATCCGAATAGGTAAATAACTATCCAGCACTATTTGCAGAATGCAAAGGCGAGTCGAAGGGTCCACGCCCACGAATTATGCTTTGTCTGATGTCTTTAAGTTTCGTGAAATCGGACAATAGAGCATTATTGGCTGAGGTAAAGGTTAGCTAACATTCATCGGATAAGGAATTATAAATACATTGTTGCGGGCAGTATTTAGCTTATAATTGGACTGTTACATTTTGTCGATTGCGATTTATGTCCTTTTCGCGAAATATGTTAATCAGATGCAAATGGTTATTATTGACAATCGTTTCTTGTTACTGTGGTGGTCTGAAGAATCGGATAAGTTATCTCTAAGTTATAGTTAAGTTTTATTATTAATATTTCTTTCTATATTTTAGAATTTTACCCGTGGCTTCGTTCCCTTAGTATTCCACTTATAAACAGTCTATTTTTACGGCATACATAGTAGCCTTTATCAATCCATGATACGTATCGATCCGTTGTTACGTGAAAGACGAAGACAATCAACTTTTGCATTATAATATGTATAAGTCAGAATTCCTTTCTTTTCTACGAACCGAAGGGTTTGTGATATTCAAAACAGATATTACAGCGTAATCTTTATATCAAATTGTTTAAAAACCCTTATTAATCCAGGGGTCTTTCATCAACGAGCTCTAAGCTACACAAATTAAGCCCATGAATTCCTTCCAATCCTAACACCAATTATTGTTATGTAAACACATGCCGAGCATAGATTAACTGGACATTTCGATAAATTAATTGAACTACATCATTATTCACCACAGGCTGTTGCGCAACGATAAGAATGGCTGGATTTATTTACAGACTGTCAGACAAACCGACAGGTGCTGAGTTATAGCCGGGAATTGTATGATGTATTGGTACGCCTATTTCAAATTGTGCGTTGTAGCGTAAGTATATTTTTAGGTCACTTAGTCCCAGTTATCAAGAAAAAGCATAACAAATAATCTAGAATCAGTTTAGCTAAAAAATATTTTAAGAAATTCAGAAAGAATAATTAAAAATGTCAATATAATTTTATTTCATATATTACTTTTTCTCGGTCTCGCTTCATGCCTCGAAGAATCCAAGCCAGTATATCAGTCAAACTTTCATTCATTATAATTATGAGTAGGTCTAAAGATATGATATAGATTTCTTGTTAGAGATAATGAAAGTAACAGTAACTTCTTATAACGAAACTGTTGCAAGTCATTCCACTAAATCAAGATAGGTGAACAATACTACATACTATTTCAAGCTTCGAAAATAAAAATAATAATTGAACATACCATACTGCAATAATTAAATTGCTGTTTAACTGTGATTTTTCCAAATCTGTTTACTTTACGTAAAATATAATTTTATATATTATTAAAGTGATGAAACTAGTAAAACTTCAATAATATTATTCGGTACAAGAATCACGATACAAGAAGAAAGAACGATAGTTCAGTGATGAAAACTGTGTTGATGACACACGGTTTTATTAAAATAACCCTAAGTTCTACAATAGAAGTACCTAGCAAAATAACGGATTGCCATAATTATATAAAGTATTTCCTTTCTATAATTATAAAACAAGCTGAAACAATCCAGGTCTCTTTAATTAAGGTATTGTAGCAATCGAAGTAATTGAAACGCGTGGTTTGATACAGTGTAATAAAAGCGATCATATCGAATTGGATATATACGCGTGCCACCATTATGTCTTTGGTAACGCGCGGTAACTTTCTTGAGCTATATTTAGGTGACTTGCAGAGTTTTGTTGCAATCAGTGCCTCTAGCTAAAACCATACATACTCTACTAAACCATATAATATTGTAGTGTCTGTCTGGGATACGCAAAGCTTGCTAGTTTACAAAACTAGTCTTGTGTATCCTAGGCAAACCCCACCAAACCCATAGCAAGCATTTTGTGGGTTTGATGGGTTATGCCTTGAAAATATAGTTCGTTGGCAAAGGATTTTCCTGTATCTTCTCAATCTATTAATTTGATTTTTACCTAGTGTACCAAATCAAAAACCAATTTTAATTCATAAAGTCAAAAGGCAAGAAACTATCGGAAGTGTGCTCTATTGCTGTATGATTTTCATGATGCATTTGATACAAATACCATAAATATTTATAAGAGATAGGAAAACCCTTTGCAAACGAAATAACGACGTTACACACGTTCTAATCGGCTGATATGTTTGTGTTCCATTCTTTAGTATAACAAATTCTAGAATGACTCGCCAAGACACCATCATCAATAAAATCCGTGATACTATATTTATCAACTACCAACAAAGATATATCGAAGCGTGTTTACTGTTGTTTATACTGCGTAATTAGACATTTGCTAATTGTTAATAAACGAATAAACAGGCGTTAACAATCAACGAAAGGTCAGTAACAATGCGTGGAAACAGTTTTTAATCAAAACACGATTTGTCGTGAAAACTTTGACCTTTTCTTTGCAATCGACAAATTCAAATGCCGCATACGAAGGCCACGTAAGAAAAGTAGGAGCATTGTGTGTTCTACTCATGTTTGCTTTGTAGTTTAGGCTCGAATTATATACAGGGGACTAAGAAATTGTATCTTCCATGATTTTGTATGATGCAAAAGGCTGGCGGCGTCAACTAGTCTCTCTAAGATATCTGATTGCTACTTAATAATAAATGTTACAACAAAATAAATGTTATTTTTTACAAATATAATGTAATAAAATGCGCTACTTCTGCTGGTGTCCCTAAAAACTTCTCGTTGACTTTCTTTTTTAAATGGAGCGAAAGAGTCCATTAATGTCACCAAAATCTATTTAGTTTGAGTCCAAGAATCAACTTTATTAACGGCCATACCTGTTCAGTTTTCATTTCATAGACTTCCTGTTAATAGCCGAGAACACTTTAGTACTGTCTGACACAAGTATCTAGTGCGTAACTGCCACGCCCGTGTATTACAGTCGCCTTGTGATATTACCCCATTTCTATAACAGCTCAGTGTAGACAGTCTATACAGGCTGTTCTAGAAATCATGGTGGAGTTTTCTTGTCCAGTATTTGGGAATATTGTACGCCTACGAAATATTTGAGAATATTATTCAACAAAGCGAATGGGAAAAGCCTGGAATTTTTATGAATAATGTATTTGAGAATTCATGTTGGCAATTCGGTTGGTATAAGTATTATACTGACTATAGGGTTACTATGGATTGTTTTTCTGATTGTGTAACTCACATCAATCAGCCCATTGACCCACTCTTTCAGGAATAAATACGTAAATCTAAATAGTATTATATCAAGCAGTGGCAATGGTATTACAAATCTCTCAAGGCAGATGTGTATAGATGCAATCAGTACAGTATACGCATGGTCATAAAGTGCTCTCTAATTAAATAAACGATCATTTTTATACTTTCACAAAACCATTATATATTAGTATATCCTTGTCCATTAAAAAGACATGGTTATTTGGACACCTTGTTTTTGCACCCACCACCAAGTAGGTACAAGAAATTTATTAACAACAGCTACTTTGAAAGCGTACTTATCGGTTACGTTCAGCCGAAGGTGTGAGGCAAACGGTGCAAGCAGGTGCTTGATTAGTTTTGACACAAAGCGGGAATAATTGATTGTGAATTAAATACAACTAGCATGTAGTCTATAAGCACAAGGCACAGAGACAATTACATGCAAACTTGAGATTTATTTTTCCTTTTGTTTTTACATTTAAATAAATTCACATAATACTGAAATTTCGTGATGATTCTTCTTCATCTTTTGTTCGAGAGCTAAAACGTATTTTCTTAATTAATGAAGATTATTTTCCAGGTAACGAAAAAGAGCATGCTCCTAAAGTGCGATTTCAAAAATAATTTGATATTGTTGAAAAATAATAGAGAACACATAAGTATATACATTATTATTTGATTTTACTCCGTCTATAACGAAATTTTGATTCCAATCAGTCCTTAATCTATGCGCTCTATCAATTGGAGGTGGCCACAGCGTACTCAAAATTAAGTGTGTAATTTATAGGTAAAAACTGTATCATATCTCGTAATAAGTACATCTCACATTGTCATTCTATTTTCACACGGTCGGCTGACGAAATAAGGTTAAATTTACACCATCTGAGTAATAACATCTTTGCGATAGACATGCCTGTGCGAACATTCCGCAACAAAATACTCTATTACGATACTAATCTCAAGGAGTCTATAAAAGTTATGAGCTGAAGTAATCGAGCTCGTTCTATACTTTATTGCAATGTTTAATTTTGATGTTTTCTCACGATAGGCCACATGGTTTTGATAAATGGATCTACAACAGTGACGTGTGAAGAGGTTTCATTTGCCGACTCTGGGATTAGAGAGATTAGATTCGCAGGTTCGATTCACGAATAAGGACAAAATTATAGATTAATTCTAAATAAATGTCCCACCTATGGGAATATTATTCATGTTGCTGGAAACCGATTTTAGCATCAGAATTTTACGTATCTAAATATATCCTGAAAAACTGAACTCTTTGTGGTACTAACTGACTTTAGATTATTATGACGTAATGATAGAAAGGTTCATCTTCTGGCGATAACCGCTTCTCATATGTTTATACGATAGCTTAGCCCAGAATGAAACGAGGTTCGATATTTCTCTATGTCTTCAATATTACACAAACTAGTATCCAAGTAGAAGAGTTAAAGCAACAAGAATTTCTGAGAACTTACACGTAACTAATAATTTCATCAAAGTCAGACGTTGAATTCCAAGAAATTAGGGACATTTCTTTGTGACAGGTCGGATATTAACTGCATTTGTAAACAGGGTGTCTAAATCAGAGCTAATTGTTCACGTGCGACTGACCACGGAAATGCGTATACATTGGTCCACAAACACAGTCCAGGGATGGAATCAGGATGTCTTAAGTTTGGGGCAACTATATTGGGGGCCTGGGGTGGAATAAGTTCTCTACTCTGACTTACATATGATATGTATGGCATCTTTCACCACAACTGAAATAAAGTTATAAATATCTTTGCATCCCATTATGTTAAACATATATAAATATATATGCAACGTATTTATTCTTAAAAATAGTATATAGCATGTTACCTACTCATCTAAAGAGTATAAAAGTTTTATGCCAATTTCACTAACTGTTTTTATCACAGACTGAATACAATATAGTTTTACTAGTGTGACAGGCTTCAAATGTAATTTCTAGCACTATACAGAACAGAGCTAGAAAAAGAGGAAAATATTCTGTAGAAAGATTTTCTGTCTTTGCCCCCATTCGCCATTATATAAACATATACCTTGCCCCTTTTCAACTCCTTAGTACGCCCACCTACAGCTTAGACCCGTGAAATTGCCGCACGCTCCGGTACCCACAAGCCAATGTCAGTACGCGGGTTTACCTAACTATGATTTACTGATGTGTTAATAGCAAATAGCATTGCCCACGCTAATTGGAGAAGTTAGCAATAATGCATTAACTATTTAGCTTCCGATTTTTTTGTGCATTCATAAAAACTTAGCTACGTATGTATTTTTTGATGTGTCTATACGATATAAATGTTTGGAGTTTACATTTTGCATCGCAATTACACAGGGAAACTGTTATTATAGAAACAAGACATCTGATTGATCTATCTGCTGCATTACCATGATGGATTTACTATGGAGAATATTTTATCAAAGATACATAAATCTTTTTTCATCCAGATACCACGTTTAACTACATGTACATATTAATAATGTTTTAAAACGACCATAAATACCTCTGTACGTCCCTAATTACGTTACCCCGCAAAAGGCGGAACTCCTTAGCTGTGCCAAATTCTGTCTCCTGTCTATTTACTGGTTCTGCCGGCAGTTGCAATCCATACACGTAATCTGTGTTTCCAAATCACTTGTAAGTCTAGATACAAAAAGCATGGACCAAGATTGTGTTTGATCGAAATTGACTAGTAATTCACAGCCGATGTCCCGCCCGCGGGCCTAGTTGCACTTTCGAAACGATTTAGATTGGACATACATTTTGAAAGTCGCATTTGCATTGAATTTACCTATATTTATTTATGTAGTGCGTAGATAGATTTTGATAGCATTTTTTGATGTCCAGATAGCATACACAGACAATGCGATATTCCATCTTGTCCCATCAAACTGTGCGACACTTTGAGAGTGTGCATATACATTATATGTGTACATATTAATGTACGAGTATGTATAGGTCACATATACATATATGTATTTTATCTCTCTCAAAGTTGTTTTTTTTTGTAGCAACGCCATATCTCCCTTATTTCTTCATCAAATTGATTTTAAAGCTTTCACTTGACTCGTAAAAAATATATTATCGTCCTATAATGACTGATCAGCTTATAACTCCGACGGAATAACTTGCGATAAGCGATATTTTTAGTCACATCGAGTCCACACAACAGGGCATAACGTATCCGAGAATGAACATCGTTTTGTTTGTTCCAGATTATCCTCGCAGCCACCCTCTGCCTGGGTCAGGCGTCGTACTACGCGGGTGCGCCGGCGCCCGTCCAGCTGAGTCCAGACGGCAAGTACGTGCTGGACACACCCGAGGTGGCGCACGCGAAGCAGGCGCACCTCGCTGCGCACGCGCAGGCGTCCACGGGACACGCGGCGTGGGCGCCCGCCGGATACCTCGCCGGTGGTTACGCCGCTGGCGCGCATTACGGCGCACCCGCTGCTGGTCAGTATACATACACCCTTGTTTTATGGTTGCGGAACGAGCCGATGGCCCACCTGGTGGTTATTAACCTCTGCCCATAACAACCAATCAATCACACATTTTATTTGGGTAACAAAGTTCTTCAGGTCTTACTACTAAAATGGTTCCAACTTATTTACACCGCAGAGGCATGACAAAAATTTCCACAATTAAAAAATAATAATAACAAATAATAATTACGTTCAAACAAAAAAAGTCAAAGTTACAGTCAATTATATATAAGTAAATGTCCTAAGTAACTTTATCGCATTAGATGACACACCTGTGTTAAGTGGTAAGCTCTGCCCGTAACAAGCGATACGACGTGAGCCCTCCCCTACTTAAGTACGACAAGAACGGAATAAACATCGTCAAATAACAATCAATCGTTACCAATTGCAGGTCTCATCAAATACGGGCCCGCTCCCCTGGCGCACGACGGCCGCGTGATTGACACCCCTGAGGTAGCTCACCTGAAGGCCGCCCACATCGCCGCCCACGGTGCAGCGCACGCCGGCGCCCACGCCGGACTCGGACTCGCCCACGGTGGACTCGGACTCGCCCACGGCGGACTCGGACTTGCCCACGGCGGACTCGCCGGTCTCGGACACGGTGGCGCCCTCGCTTACTCCGCTCCCCTGGCGCACGGCGGCGGCTACGGCGGTGGTTACGCCGCTGGATATGGCAAATGGACTGGTCCTCAGGTAAAGCAAGCTCTAACAATCGGAGTTTCTTCTTTCTTTCTTTCTTCTTCTTCTTTAACAATCGGAGTAATCTTAGACTTCTTCGAACTAGGTGTGGCGGTCCAGTTCTGGAGGTAAATTGGCAACGCTAATATTACGGAAGAGATAGATAGATAAATAACACATTTATTCGGCACACAGGAAGAGGCAGAAGGCCCACCTGGTGTTAAGTGGTAACCTATGCCCATAACAAGCAATACGACTAGAGTCATCCTTACTTGAAGGGGGAATGTCTCATGTGTAATTTCACCGGAAACCACACCTTTCAGACCGGAAGATATTAACGCATTACTCTTGTCGACAGAAATGGGTACGGTGACTTTAAATTTTACTGCTACTAAACTCGTTTACTTAACTAATAAAGGCAGTAATATACTGTTGTCTCATTCTGCCTCACCTGCATGGTACGAGAAAAATGCTTTTGCAGAAAACTTCAGTCTTCAGTCTCTGCCAATGTCGTTGCCAGAACTGAATTCACATTATATACACTCCTCCCGAGTCGGGGCTTATGACACCACTAGTAAAAGGGAATGTCATATGAGCACGAATTAGGATCATTTCTATAAAAAATAGGTTATAATGTCCTAATTAAATCATAAGACGAAGAGAAA
Source organism: Chesias legatella (assembly GCA_947359385.1). NCBI lineage: Eukaryota > Metazoa > Arthropoda > Insecta > Lepidoptera > Geometridae > Chesias > Chesias legatella. Next base: position 4,290,713 of record OX375785.1, read on the forward strand.
CACGAAGTAAAGTATCGACGAACACCAAATCGAATTTCAAAGTTGCTTGCGATCAGTCAGTTTCCCATAGCTTCTCATTGCTCTTTCCAAACGAGCAGGCGTTAATCACATAACATAGGTACCTTCTAGACTTCTGTTTAAAAATAACTTCCCTTCTTAGGTAAGATAAGACCTTAGTCGCATGGTATGCACCCGTAACTCTGAGACGTGAAAGTGAAATGGCTCATGTGCCTGTAATTCCACCAGCAACCCCACCTTTAAAACCGGAAAATAAACGGTTATCCCGTATTATTTTCCGGTTTTAAACGTTGTATATACCAATTTACCTATATTTTTATATATTTTACTTAATGTATATACGGGTTTAATAATATATAATCAATTTACCCATATTTTTCCTTTTCAAGGCCCACATCCAACTGACTCACGACGGGCAATACGTAGTGGACACCCCTGAGGTCCAGCACGCCAGAGCCGCCCACCTCCACCAGTACGCCGCAGCCGCCCACGCCGCCGCCTCCGCCCCCGAAGAGCCCTGGGGCGCGCACGGATCCCACGGATGGCACTGAGCCCTCATCACCCCTCAACGACACTGCCCTACGATTACTTTTGATACAAAACGAATATAAAAAACCAAAAAAATGATGCTGTATAGTTGAATGTATGCAAGCAACACGCAGAGTGAACAGGAAAATGTATAAATAAAAATCTAATAACTGTTTTTAAAACCATGTTTTATTGTACTGCTATTTAAGTAAACACCCCTTAACCGACACTACAGGATAAGCAATTCATTGATAATACTTTGAAAATGGGAGTTTAAACATGAAAGAGCGTCTTCCCATGCAAATAAATGATTCTGAGCTATTTAGAGATTTCTCCCCTTAAATTTACTCCGGCCTGTTTCTTTGTAGGTAATCGCAAAGTACACGCGGCGAAACCATTGGGGAAACAAATGCAAACACTTACATAGTACATACAATATATTTTCATTTATTTATTCTAGACTTTTAAGTCAACAGGGTCAACAGTAACTTTTAAATATATACTTGTACGTGAGGTTCATAAAATATTCATCAAGTTAAGTCATAAAGTTAAGTTATTTCAGCTAAATAAAAACTAAAATACTAAAATTAAGCATTGGAAGATGGAACCTCGATTTTAGTTATTATTGAAACCTAATCAAATAGAAATGAATAAGCACACGGGATAACTAGCAATTTGATTAAAATAATACTGGCTCATAGCTCAGTTGGTAGTAACCCTGCCTTCTGTAGGTCATGGGTTCGATCCCCACCCAGGACAAACATTTATGTGACATTTGTAACATTGATGTTTGTTCTGTGTCTGGGTGTATATGTATTATATGTATGTATTTACAAAAGAAAAGGATATAAGTATTATATCAGTTTTCTGGTTCCCATGATACAAGCTATGCTTAGCTTGCTTTGGGGCTAGATGGCGCTGTGTGTAATGTCAACCAATATTTATTTATTTATTATAATGGATGAAAAATTACAACCCCTAATTGTAGAAAATCGGAAACTCAAAGAAAAGATTATAGATTTAGAACAAAAGATGTAATACATGGACGGAGAAAAAATTAACGCAATATTACATTTCCTTTTATTTTGGTCGGCGGTTACCACTTAACATCAGGTGGGACGCCAGTTCCGTCACAAGTCAAATAAAAAAATGTGAAGGAATTGCACGGCGATGTAACTAAGAAGGCAACGCATTGGAAACAAGGAAATAAAAGAACAACCAAGACCTCTTGTAGTGCCTTTCATAAACTTCTGGAAGATACACGAAATATTAATGTCACACAAGAAACTTAATAACATGTGTATAACAGAATACTCTTCAAAGTCAATACTTGAGAAAATACTTGCTCTACAAAAACAGTAAATTAAGCAGAAAAAGATGGAAACTCATGGGAACTCGTTAAGTAAAATATGATAAATTGTATATGTTACTAATAGATTTAAGTACCTACTCAAGTTTTTTCACAGATCGCACGCGAAAAAATAGAAATCCCTACATTTTCTGTATGTTCTTCCCCACGGAGGGTCGGATATTGTTTGAACAGGCGCAAACTTAGCGAAAAGTACGCGTGACCTTATGTTTTTCAATACTATTGACGTTTCCAAGCCATTTCTTTATGATTTCTATGGAACTAAAGTAGATAAAGTAAAGTAAAGTTTTTGACTACGAATTTATCTTTAAATAGTAAATGAGTAATAAATCATATATAAATAAATACTTTTAATAGTAAATTAAAAAGTAACATATAATTAATTATTTGTTACTTTTATTATTGCACGTGATGCACGTATTCTACAGCTCGTAAATAATTTTGCTTCAAGACTTACTACCTAAAGTTGGCAAATGGGTTAGCCAAGGCAGTATATCAATTACTACGGGACCAAGGTAAGGTCTGGCCTTATGAAAATCAATATTCATTTACTAGAACAACATATCGATTCATTGTCAGTAGTACAAAATGACTAGGTCACCCGTATCGTCTAGGTCTAGGAATCTAGGTCTTAGGTACCAACATGTGTCTGACTTGAATAATCGCCTAGTTACGAAAACAAACATATACACAAACACATATTTAATCCCCAGTTTCAGATATGCAACTAAGAAAAACCTGCAGGCAAACCAGATACCTCGGGCATGAAATTAAGTACTCAAATAAATATAGGTAGACATTTAACACAGTGCCCATGTGTATATATAGTTCCAAATTTGTACTATGGTAACCAGACAACTGATAATATGACTGATAAACACATTTATTCTTTTGTTTTGTAAATAAATAAATATTATAAATATTGGTGGACATTTCAGACAGCGCCATCTAGCCCGAAAGTAAGCTAAATATCATGGAAACCAGACTATCATGGAAACCAGACAACTTTTCTATACTTTTTTATAAATACACACATATCTATACAAATAAATAAAATTGGAGTGTCTGTTTCAGACAGACAGATAGACAAAAATTTAAAAAATGTTGTTTTGGTATGTGTACCGTGTATACATTCATATGCACTTAGTAAAAAGCGGCTATTTTAATATTAAAAACAGACACTCCAATTTTATTTATTTGTATAGAAGACGGTCGTGATGGATTTTTGTGATAAGCCGCTTAGTCCAGAAATCTAAAGTGCATTCATGACTAATATCTTTTTTATCATGCACTTAGGAAATTCCTCGTATTAAATCTGCTATGGGTTTTTTGTTTGGACTTATTCTGATATTCATCAAAATTAGTTTATTTGCATTGAACTTAGCCTAAGTATATACTATGTTTACACACTTGGGGTAAGTTCAGATAGTCATGCGTTAGCTTCCTTTAAGCAAATTAAATCGATTATGATTAATTTTGGTATAGCGATAGATGTGGACCCTAGAGGTTATAGGCTACTTTTTATCCCGGAAACGTTCAGTGTTCAGTGTTCACCGCGGGTAATACCGCGGGGCACAGCTAGTCAAAGTCAAATACTTAATTTCCATAGAATTCATAAAGAAATGGCTTGTCAATAATAGGTACTCAAAACATAAGGTCACGCGTACTTATCGCTAAGTTTGACGCCTGTTCAAACCCTATCCAGACCTAACAGACAAGAAACCTCTAAAGGAGGGCTTCCTTTTTTTTCGCGAGTACGATCCTTTTAATCATCTTTGTACTTAGATCTATGTTACATTTAAGACTACATAAAATAGTATACATAATATATGCATATAATTGTAAATGCGTATAGTTCAAAACAGTATTTAAGTTACACAGTTACAACTTTAGCAGATGGCAACTTTAATTGTAATTTTTTCTTGTGTTTAAGATGCGAAATGTGTAGTTTTTTTTATCAAGGAATGCAGCAATTATTCACTGTTGTAAACTATTTCATCAATTTTCCTGTAACGGTCCTCGCTTTTTATCCAATACGGGTCGTCGAGCTACCAGTATCTGTATTTTAAAGCAGTGTTCTCAGTACGAGGTTTGCATTCAATATTTGCTTGTCTCAAACCAAGCTGGGGTATTTCCAATAGGCACAAGAATGAAAGTCACACTTCGCTGGTAGGTTTGTTTGTTTTGGCCACACAGGCCTGTTCTCGATGTGTTAGAGTATCTTAAGTTGGGACTAGAGGGCGCTTTAGGAAATGTCCAGCAGTATATTATTATTATTAGACGTAGCGACGTCTATTAATAACGTCAAATAAACCTGCAATATTCAGTTATTTCTGATTTAACATACCATTTGGAAACGTTGAAGTTTATACATATTTATATTATATATCTTTATATACTAGCTGTTGCCCGCGACTTCGTCCGCGTGGAATTCGGTTTTATCAGGCACTCCTATTTTACCCCTCGGAAAAATAGCCTAAGTAGTAGTAGCCTCCTTGTTACATCAGATATCTTCCAGTGAAAGTCCCGTCAAAATCAATCCAGCCATTTCAGAGATTAGCCTAGTACGTATCCATATGCATTTAGTAAAAAGCGGTTATTTTAATATTACAAACAGATACTCCAATTTTATTTATTTGTATATTAAATATAGTAAATATTGAAATCGTCTACCTACGTGGTCTACCTATGTGCGTAGTATTTATACTGTTTTTTTTTTTTAATAAACTTATCCTTGTAATTTACTTATATTGAAATTTAATAATTGTACTGTAAGTATTTAACTTATCGCATTTTGAAAACATTCACTTATTTTTTTATTAATTGTAGTACAATTCTGCCAATGTGTTGTACAACTGGACACCAGGAGATAGACAGAGGGAATAAACCTTTTAGAAAATTGGAACAGTTGAGCTATCTATAGACCGTTTGAAATGCTCTTCAGTATCATTTAGATCTGTAGTCTCTATCAGTTCCTTTGTATTTTGTAAATATTATTTCTTTGTTAATAATTGAAACGTTATACATTATGTACTGTGTAACTTAATGGATTGATAGATGAGTTTAATTTGTATAGGTACCTATATCACTGCTAGTAGGAAAGTGCTGTCAATGCCATTTTATCCGGAAGCAAAACATTAGTAATGGGTACGATTGTGAATACAAACCCAGCGGAAATTAAGAATCTGGCATCCATACATCCAAGGCCTTAGCGCGTTATGATAGTATTTATAACATTTTATCTATCGTGATACAGAGGCCTGGAAACACCGACCTGGCAAAAGATGTATGACTCAATGTACGCCACTTTAAATCCTCTACACATATTTTTTTTATATGATAAGTTACGGAATGATCTGTTGGCCCACATGGTATTGGGTGGTAATCTCTGCCCATAACAAGCAATACGACTTGGGTACTCCTCTACATAGTACAAGACCCAAGTCGCGTCAAATGCGCTCGTAACTCGGAGACGTGAAGGTGGAAGTCTCATGTGCTCATTTCACTGGCAATCACAAATTTCGAACCGGAACAGAGTAACTACTGCTTGGCGGCAGAAATGGGTATGGCGTCAGTGCTTTCCCGGACGAACTTAGCATAAGTTCTACTGCTAATACAGGTAAAAAAACCAATGGAGACAAACACACTTCGACACCGTACGAATTCCTCGAAGTTTCATATAACTGCCTAAGTTGGGAAGGATGCAGTTCGTGTTGTTTTGTTATGGGCAGAGGTTACAGATTCAATTTCAGAAATAGGTTTCAAACCTTTGCATTAAATACCCACGCGTGACCTTCATATTTTGAATATTTCTATTAAATGATGTTTCTAAGACCATTACGAATTCTATTGAAATAAAGCTTGTGATTTAGACTTTGTATCAATCTGCTATTTGCGCAAACTATTCAAATAAAAAATAACATGGCCACATACAGGATTGTAATACTGACATTGCTGACACAGGTGAGTAAATAAATAAATAGTTATTGGTGGCCATTTCACACAGACCCATCTTGTCTGAAACTAATGGAGAACCAATTGTTATTTTCAAAATACGTATTTTAACACCTGGAACAAACATGTTCGTCACACAAATGTTTAAATGGGTGGGAATCGAACCCACCCTACAGCACAGAAGGCAGAGGTACTACAAATGAGCTGTGTATTTCAATAATCTCCTAACATTTTTAATAATAAGCATATCGTAGGTACAGTATCGTACATCCTGGCCATGACTTCGTATTCGAGTAGTCGTGGTTCTAGTTCAAGGCCGTGGGATCAAGTTCTAGGCAAATCTAATCAATTTAAACGAACCGCGATGAATGCTAGCAAAAAGCTTATGTACAGGTTTTCCCGTAGAATTGTATTTGGGAATTACGATCATATTTTATAGTGACAACTAAGTAAAGTTTATATACTATTTTATATAGATACTAGCTGTACCCGGCATTGCAGTGTCATTAAAAACGAAAAAAAAACATAATATCAGTAATCGACCACCGAGGGTTGAAAAATATTAAAGTATCGCAATTAAAAAATAGGGGTTGCTGGTAGAAGGATGAAAATTTAGGGTTGTATGTATTAAATAACGCGGAATCAGAAAAAAATAAAATTAAAAATTTTGTCGAAAAAAATAAAAATTATTTGGGGTAAAATAGGGGTGCGTGATTAAACCGAATTCCAAGCGGACGAAGCCGCGGGCAACAGCTAATAGTAAATATATTGCGTATTTATTTTCAAGTTGATCAAGTTTTGGTTTTACCCATCAAGCCATCGCAAGAATGATTACAGATAGCTATCAATTAATTCTTAGCCAAATTATGTAAGTGACCATTGATCGCATAAGTAGTAGGTATTATGAATTTATGTTGGTTTTTCCCAATTAAATAATTGTCATTGTCATCATACATAAATAGACTTCACAGGCGTCATAAGTGACATTTAGAACGTAACTATGAAATAAAAAGTAATAAATAAGTAATTATGAATGAATATCTAGTGCGGGGCACAATATACTTTACTAGTGATCTGATCTGGCTAAGTAAATTGTGCGCGACTTTGGTCTTGTATCTAAGTAGGCGAGGAACCAAGCCGTGTTACTTGTTATGGTGTTAAATGGTAACATCTTGCATGTTACCATTTAACACCAGGTGGGCCAACAGCCTCATTCCGTAACTGCATCACATAGAAAACGTCAAATATTGAAACAAACCACCCTCGTAAATCAGTTTATCTACAGAAAGAAAGAAAAACACTTATTTGATACGCCAAAAAGAAAAGAAAACATTTAACAATTGTCTATTGGTAAAAAGCGCATCAAACTCCCCACAGAAGTATTTGAGAAACAAACAGAGAGAAACAATGGACGCGGCTGTAGGTATAAATATAATGTCAACGAATTCTAAGTTACATACAAAGTTTACCCATCCCCATTCCCATAAGCTTTTAACGAGGAAAAGTAGCCTCTAACCATCTCTAGGGTCCCACCTGTCTCTATAACAAAACTCATTACAATTGATTCAGCAGACAGTAGACGTAAAAGCGTAACAAACAAACAAACTCACTTTCTCATTTGTAATATTAGTTATAATTGTTACTTTTCTAAATAAATAAACTTCATTGTTATTATAATTGAAGTGACTTATCTGACTTGGCAACTCCTGATTAAGAGATTGAGTATTGCCATCTAGCGAGGATATGCAGGATAATGCAGCCAGTGTTATGGCACAATTCCACTTGAAGATGAGTTGGATCAGCTGAGCTTCCTATAAATAGGCAATGGTCTGTGAGTAGCTCAGTTGGCTCGGCTTTATATTGTTAATATTGTGGACCTTATTCTTCTTATTTATGTTGATAAATGTTAGTGCGTAGGTTTGCATTTTAAAGAAATGGGCTCAAATTGAAAATATGTACAACTATAAGAATGAATAGTAGATTTACTAATATATTTTGCTGCCGGAAAAATATGCTTATTTGCAAAATTAATAAAAAAAATGCATTTTGATCGCATTTTTCGAAAAAGAATTTAACATTTTAAGAATAATGACACTTTGACCAGCTTCTCAGTTGGCAGTCAACCTCCTCCCTGCAGAGAAAGTGCTCCTCAGGCTGGGATATACATTTATGTATATATATATATATATAATAAATTAAGTTTATGTAAATAAATAAATACTCGATAGTTACTTAAAAATTTCGTAAACACTTATGAATATTTGCAATTTAAATTAATTATTTACAATCTTTTATTCAATATTTTGGATATCGAAGGTTAAGATTAGACTAAATTTGGATTTCAACATTCGAAAGATGGCTTTACATTGGTAATGAAACGTTCTATTAATTCTTTATACATATAAATATTTAGAACTAGCTGTGCTTGCGGTTTCGCTCGCGTGGTATTCAGTTTGTGTCCATAAGAGTAGCTACTTGGTTAAGTCATATTTTATCAATTTGTGAATTAAAATTTACCTCTACAACTTATTTATAGAAAGTATTCATAAATCTCTTCGTAAGAAACGAATTCACTCGACGAATTAGGAGCAAATGGTCTCCAAGAAAATCCCTTTCTTTAACGAGATAATATGACTGTCTATAAATGTTTATTCTAAATATTGTTGAAAGAATTTTTAAAATAGTAGGGATAAGTAGTTTCACACATTGACTTATACATCCAAACTTACAAAAATACATACAAACCTTATCTGCTTATAATAATAACTAATATTAAAGAGTGTAGAAAGTGTAAAAAAAATATCAAACTGATTCCAAACGGAGAAAGAAATCGAGCTGATATTGAATGATTTATTCGGACATAATGATAAAAATAAATGTTTTTGATCATTATCATTAACGTGCATGACACATTTAGTTCAATTCAATTAGTGGAAGCCGGCGAAATAGCGGATATGTCAGATTGTTTTAGAATAAAGGCCTAAAAGGTAAAAGGAGAAAATAAAAAAATAAAGAATCCCACACAGAAAGGTATATGTATAAAAAAAGTAGTAGAAAGGTATATATGTAGGTATATAAAAATGATTTTCCTAATTTGAGTTACCAAAATTATGGTGTATTATTTATCTTATTTTCTTTTTATAATGAGTAGTATCCATCGCTGCACCAGTGCATGGACATTTAGTGCAGTGACTAGTGATGAAATAGTTACTGAATCTAGGATATTGTATTGTGGTTGTAAATTCCACATGCGACAGAGGGAGTCCAGTCCTAGTGCAAGGGTAATGAGTATACCCTTGGAGTGGATGAAGAAGTGGAGTTAAAGACCGTGTGTAAAGCGATGGGTAGTGAGACGAGGCCTTATGAGCGGTTTAGAGCTCATCTTTATAATATGAACAAAAGGTGCGAGCCCGCAGTCGGTCTCGTCACTCGCGCGTCCTCTCACGTGTCAATCCGTTTATTTATTTCTTTTATCTTTATTTATTTATTTCCATGTTTGTGTCAGTGTAAAAGTGTACTAAGAAGGTATTTTTAACAATATTGCATAATTATTTTGTTGTTGGCTGGGGTTAAAAAATCAAGTTAATAGATTCGTAATTAGTATTATATATTTATTTTCGTAAATCTTTAAGGTTATTTGATAGACTATCCGAAAAATTGTTTTTTCATTTTGTGTTTCAATCGCAACTCTTAGTGTCACTAAAAACTCTATTTAAAGAGTTTTTTTTAAAGAATCTTTAAAAAGTTACGTCTGGTTACTTAGTAATTTATTACAAAATATTGATAAATATTTCATAAAAATATTTCTTCACAGACCTTCTATAAAACTCTAATTTGTGGTTTTCTTGTAAGATTTATTTATATTTTAAGTCATAATGCGGTCATTCGCTTTATCGGCGTACATAATTTATCCGTTAAAATTAAATAAATTTGCAAGTTCAAGTATTTTGAGATAAGTATCGTATTTTTTTTTATAAACATTAACCTTATATGTATACATATAATGATTCGTTAGGAACTAAAAATAGTAATAATTGAGAAGCAAAAAAAGTTTTTAACTGGAAACTACTGGTATATAGATGCTGCAAAGTGTTGCCATATTACAAAAACTTAATAAACGGTAGGTAGATACTTTTTTCTTTTTAAAGTTTACGTTCGGGCAGTATCATCAAGTTCAATTGGTTTCGGTTGAACCAGGCACGTACGCAATACAATGCCATAGCGGTTCTTAACGGCGTACAATTTGTATTCTAACGTTCGGTTCCTACCATTGAACATTGACCTGGTGGAGAGTATCTTTATATCTTCTTTATATCAGTTTAAAGGCCTCACAGCTCAGTTAGTAACACTGCCTTCTGCGCTGTAGGTCGTGAGTTCAATTCCCACCCAGGACAAACTTTTGTGTGACGGACATAGATGTTGGTTCTGTGTCTGGGTGTTAATATGTATTGTATTTACAAAGAAAAAACATGTATTCTATCTGTTATCTGCTTCCAGTATAAGCTGTGCTTAGTTTGGGGTTAGATGGCGATGTATGAAATGATAGATAGAGTTATATTCCTATTTTATATTGGTTACTGAGTTCACTTGTATGTAAGTAACGGATCCTAAATCCTACCTAACGGATCTACAATGAAGCTCCAATTAAGGAAACTATCGTGAGGAACCCGTCATATCATAGATCAAAAATTCGAAGACGAAGCCTATTGAAGGAAAGTAGGCTCTTAGAGCCTCGTTCGAGTGAGCCACATGACTAGTAGTACTACTCTAACTCCTACTCTACTCTTCTGACTCCTACTCTACTCCTCTGACTCTCTGCCTTTATTTCAGAAGTTGATACTTCAGTGAAGATGATCCGAGCACCAGATGTAAGTCTATACTTATTAAAAGCTTTTATTTAACTTGCAATATTTGTATGTTTGTTTCTTTAGGTAAAAATTGGTTACTGTATTTTAACCAGTTTTTTCATACGTGGATTTGTGGATATATCGATTTTATATTATAATTGATAGAAACGAGTTATCCACAAGTGTACGATACTGATATCACAGGTTTCCCGAGATTCTGACACGAATTAGTTTTCGTTTGTGTAAGACTTCATTCACAAAAAATGAAACAAAACAGTCTAGCGTCAGCAAGCCGGAATATTTCGTCGGAAGGATTCGAATTTATTTCATTATTTATATCAATCATTTTTTTGAAGCTTACCTTTTAAGAATTGACTTAATTCAATGAAAAATGTATGGATAGTAAAATCGAGCGATAACAATAAGCGTTATGACAAATGTCATCGCATTTATGAGTAAACTGGAGTCGCACGTCTGAATTGACACTTTTTTTTATGAACTTATTAATTTCGTGTAAAAATTACTGGAACGATTCCAGGAGTGAGGAAGTTAACTTGTCACATCTGTCCAGAATCCCTTCAATAATTAAGCTCATAGTGAAATGAGCTATCCCTTTATTTTTCTGAAATCTTGGAAGAGATACATGACATCACACTTGGGACCGACTTGCCCCTCATAACAGCATACGATTTTGGTCTGCCCTTAAATCATGAGACTGTCATTGTCATGTCTCAGAGACGTGTGTAACAAGAACTTGGGTCATCCCATAACTAAGGTAACGGAAGACGTCTCTTGCTGACTATTGGCAGGGGTAACCGTCAGGCGGGCCATCTGCTCGGTCGTCCTAGACACAGCACAAAAAGCCACAGAAATGTGCTACATCATAATACTTTAGAGCATTAATACATCATTATAATTGGTTTATTGTAATGAATGTTTCATGATTCATTAACCGCAGTACATTACATAGAGTCACGTCTTTACCGCCAAAGGGTAAACAAAGCATTGCTGTGTCACTTTTGACTTTATGGGTTACACTGTTGAGGGAACGTATACGTGGCAAACGTTGAGCTCATCGACGCCATATTACCCCACAAATAACTCAGCTTATAGGTTTCGTCACAAACTCATATTTATGACAGCCAGGACATCTTATACCGACGAAATCACCAGTAACTCCGAACAATTACGAACAGTTACAAAAAATTGATAAAAAAAACTACATGTGTTGCGTCAATCAATTATCTTAATTGACGGTTTAATATAATCAACTTTTTATTCACTACATAAGATTTATTGCTCATCTAACAACATTTGGGAACTATTAGACTACACAGTCATATATATATATATATGACTGTGTAGTCTAATAGTTCCAATATACAGTCATCCAGTAATACAGTCCATCGGCCTCCATTCTGTGACCACCTTTCTCCAACGTCAGTCTTCTCTCGTAACCCTAGACAAGAAGCTAGTATCAGCCAGCTAAGTAAGCCTTTCGTGTCAAGAGAACTAGCCAATTGACAAAGTTAGTGCGAAGCTTGGAGTCCACGCTTGAAGAGCTAGCCTCTTGTGTCCTGGACATTATAAGTGCTAAGTAACGTCTATGTGGCATATAGGATGATATTTCAATGTTTTTTGTTGTCAGAACCGGTACCAAGACATGATAAAAAACAAATTGGTTAATTTAGATTAAAATCTCGTTAAATGTAGTGGAACGAATCGCCAAATTTAAAACTATGGTCATTTGTTAATCATAATGGTAGCTTCTAAAATTACAGGACTGAGCAGAAACTTAAGGTCGTGGAGTTTTTTTTGCCCGGAGTTGTTTATTTATTTATTTATTTATTTATTTGAGGAAGACCTACAGCACATTAAAACATAATAAACAAAACTTAATGAGAAACATAAGGCTAATAACAGGTCTTCACAATTAGAAATAGGTTAGTTACATAAACACGCAAGAGTAAGTAGTTAGTAGTTGTTTTAAATCTCGTTCAAATAATTTGCCCGGAATTGTCCTGCCTGTAGGGCTTAAGATATGCCGAAATAAAATGTTAAATTAGTTATTTGAGGGAAAACAGTGGCGACCATAACTCATAAATTGTCTCGTTTTCAATATGTTATCTCAATGTGTCCTATCCATCCAAAGGTTGCATGGTAGAGGTACTCTTAGTGATAATGCCGCCCATTGTGCCCATTTTTAATATAGTGGTAATATTGTAATTATTATTCTTTATTTTGTGTGTACATTAAAGAGTTTATCTATCCATCTATGTATAGCCAACCAAGTTATAAGTAGCTCTGCTAAACTCTGCTTGGACCTCCGAGGTGTACTCGTATGTCATTCTCGCTCAAACGGCTGAACGGATTTGGACGAAATGCGGTACCATAGCTTATCCCAGATTAATACATAGGCTACTTTTTATGTATATCTTGTTTTTTTTTTCTAAATTCGGTTGCTAGAAGAAGTTTTGTCGTATACCTCATAAGGTAAACAGATCATTTCATTATGTTTTGTAGCGTGACCTTTGTGAATATCACGACTGAACCAGTTATTCTTCATTTGGTTATGCAGATGTAGATTACACAAAAAAGTAAACGGTAAACGGTAATGATTTCCAAAGCATATCTAATAAATACATTTTGATGAATATTATGCATAGCGCCATTCGGCTCCAAATTAAGCATATCTTATTCTATGGGTACCAGATAACTGTTAGATATTTATATATTTTTCGTAAATACATACATAATGTACAATAATACCAAATAAACATCTGTGTTCACCCCAAATATTTTAACCTTGGTGGACATCGAACCTATGAACTACAGCGCTGAAGGCAGATTTCCTACCAATTAGCTACGCGGCCATTCCAACTGAAAAAAATAATCGCATAACTGTCAAACATATTCCCGAAGGAAAAACATAAAATAAATTCTCCTTGAAAATACATTACCTATCCTTACCAAGCAACACTACAAAACGTTACTTATGTAAGTTTTATTTGTGCTATGTCTTCCTTTGTCCAAAAATAAACAACCTAAAACATTAATTAACAATTAATAATAATTAATAAATACATTTTATCTAGGTACGTTTATAATTAGGTCAATTTAATTTAATATTATATAGAAATGATTATGTATTTTTAGTTTTATGGGAAATAAAAGGCTTATTATTATTATGTGTGCTTTGTCTAGTTTTTCTACCAACAGGATGGTCCAATGATTTATTTATATTGTGGTATCACGAGCTTATTAAGATTAATCCATACTGATGTAAATCGACACGATCATATATCTAGTTTAATAGTGTTTATGGTATTGTTTTTAATGGAAGCTATAACCAAAGACCTATTACGATTGTAAGTAATAAATTATTTTAGTTACTAAAGCACTTTGTCATCATATGATTCAAAGATCTTAAAATGAAACTAGTTATTATACTTTTGTTATCAAATTATTCTGATTTCGAAACTATTTAAAGACGAACGGTATTATGTTGCCAGAGAAATTTATGTATTTTTAATTCCATTGAATGATTTAATTCCAATGAATGCATTTTTTAAAACGAACTAGGCGTTTCATTACCTAATGATGCGACTTTGGTCCTCCCCTACTAGGTACGACAAGACCCAAGTCGCATCGTATGCGCCCGCAACTCTGAGACTTGACGGTGGAATGTCTCATGCGCCTGTAATTTCACCGACAACCACACCTTTCGAACCGGAACACAGTTAGGCGAATGTGGTACTGCTTCGCGGCAGAAATGGGCATGGTGGCAGTACTTCCCCGGAAGAACTTGGCGTCAATTTTACTGCTCTAAAAGCAATATGTTATATTTGTTGAACAATATTTAGATGTACGCGAAAACTTGATTCCTTAAAACTACTGAAACCAGGAAGATAACAGCGTTGAAATCATTTGACGCTAAATAGGTGCGTAGGTAGGTACTCAACTTGGAAAATACGGATACGATCGTCTTGATTCGACTATTATATTAAAACATGATAAAAATATGTACTCACAGTAGTAATTACTTCACTGCTCGCAATCTACACAAATAGAATCTACCGGCAAAAAATATAAAAGTGCCGATTCGTGACTGACCCCAGATCAAACGGGTTGTTCCCATACTACTCCGTTCTGTTGTTTCAAAAAGATAAGGATCACATAAATTAGTTCCTAAAGTAATCCAAAGCATTGTGTAATGTAATATATTATAAAGAGGTATGTATGAAGAGTCTCCTAAAAAACTCATCGGAATTCAAAAATTCTTTCATAACTAATGGACATTTACGACGGAATAATTATCCCAGCAAAAATACAAGGCGGTTTCGTGGAGACCAATTGAATAATAATACCTTTATTTTACACATTTAAAAAACATTGAAATTACAATAAAACGTTAAGACTATACTTAAGACACGTAGGCGAAGCTAGTTACAACTATTTTATTTCAAAATAATATGGGCGCAACATGATTTGATTTTGACTCTTTCTACGGGAAGAACCTAAGAGTTGGATAAGACTTAAGTAGTATTGCATAGCGCTGAACCTCAGGTGGGCCTTCAGCTTGTTCATTTTTAAACATAAAAAACATAATTCGATTATTCAATTGCAAGATTAGAACAAAGTATCAAGAATAAGACCTACCCATATCAGCTAACTATAATAGATGTAGGTAATTGCACTAATTATTTTACTATCAATCAATAGCTAAATTACCTGATAATGAGCAAATGATACCAGACAAATCACATGTAATTAATAAATTATTCTTTTTCATGCAACCGTGATTACTTAGATATGCAGCATGGAGCAAAAACAATTGCATCTGTGTTTCCGCTTGGGTATGAAAAATAGTTTACGTCCTATTCTCAGATCTACCAAATATACACAAAAAAAAACATAAAAATCTGTCAAACCATTACGGAGGAGGTTGGTTACAAACACTGTGACACGAGAATTTTATATATTAGATTTGTTTAGCCTATAGTCGAGTAAACTGCACTAAAATCTGTTGCAGGCGTGTGCGTGTCCAATCCAAGAGGTGGGGCCTTCAATGGCGGGCGCGTGTCCAGCGCAGTTCATGCTGTTCATGACCATCCTGGAATCCTTCATCAGAGGACGTTGCGACCTGGCCGACCCGTGTAACAGGGTGCGCAGTCGCACCCCGGACGACAGTTACGACTTCGTAGTGCTGGGCGGAGGCACGGCCGGCTCTGTGGTGGCAGGGAGGCTGTCTGAGAATCCTCAGTGGAAGGTGGGCATTAGTTATTTTTATACGACTAGTGATTAAACGAGCATATGATCAACCTGATCCAGAGGAAATGTGAGTTTAAGAGCAGTTGAAACCAAGCCAAGTTCGTCCGGGGAAGTACTGACACCATGCTCATTTTCGCCCTCAAGCATTCGGTTACTGTGTTCCGCTTTGAAAGGTGTGGTTGCCGGTGAAATTACTGGCACATGTGACATTACACCCACACGTCTCAGAGTTACATTAACATAGTTACATAAATTGCAAGTTAAAAGCTTGTAAAAAATGTGCTGCTGTTTCTTCAATTAATTTACGTAGCTAATTATCGAGCGGTGTGTCCTAGAAGCGTAACTATTTATTGAATATTTGTTTTGGTGTCTTGAACTGTGCACAAGCCTATACCGAGAAAATTGCGAGTTTTGTAACAGGCAAGAAGTATATCTGCTATAAGCACACCTAGCGATTGTTTTTCAATGGCGCGCACGAAAAAACCACCAAGTAGACACTTGAATGAACCATTGACTATCACGACAATTAGGTAGTACCTACGTACTTACTAAGCTGTCTCTCTCATCGTGTCTAAACCACAATACACATTTCCAGTTTCATATATTCTGGGAATGTTAGAGCGGTTTCAACCGAGTTATAATAATAATATTGGTGGACAATTCACACAACGCCATCTAGCCCCAAACTAAGCATAGCTTGTACTATGGGAATCAGAGAATTTATAGAAAATACATATATACTTTTTTGTTAATAAATACATATACACAGAAGTTAGATGTTATTATTTTTATAATAACATCAGTTATTATAAAAATCATACGTACATTTGTTATGCATATTTTTTAATAAAGCGACCTTGCTTCTTATGCATATTTGGAACCTTCTTCATGCAAAGTGGTTTTAAAATTTATTTTATATGTCTTCCGCGTTATCTTTGTTTGTTCAGAAACTTGGTTTGGTTTTGAAAATGACAATGCATCCAATTATTTTTTATAATTTAAAATTTTATAAGTTTTGCCCTGTTATGAGCCGGCGATACCCAAAAAGGGGGTTTCCTAAGCAGTTTACCGTAAATAGCTTTTTCATTACATAACATATACGGGCATAAAATGGCATAAAAAGGCGGGCAAATTACAGCAGTGATAAAAGTTACTAAATATTATAACAAATTAAATAGTGTTGAAAAATATATTTGAATATGCAAAAATATTTGTTTTTTTCTTTTTCACACAACCTAAGCGACAATGCTTACTTACGTATGCAAACCTTATATAAATTAAGTTATTATACCCCTCAATACATATAATATGTAATATGTTTCACAATAACTCAAAATTCAAATCTTCAAATCTTCAAATTCAATTCTTTAAATCTCACTATGCAATCGAAATGCAATTCGAAACAGCAAAATTCGTATGAAAAATATATAACCTAAAATAATAAAAAAAACCGCAAACATGTGACCGAAAGAAATAGCTATTTTGAGATAAATAAATAATAAATATTGGTGGATATTTCATACAGCTGCCATCTAGCCCCAAAGTAAGCTAAGCATAGCTTGTGTCATGACAACTGATATAATAATTAAATACTTTTTTTAAACACAAATATAATATATATGTATATTGATAATTTGATACCCAGACACAACAAACATCTATATTCGTAATACAAATGTTTAGCCTTGGTGGGAATCGAACCACACGATATATTTAGATTACAAATTGAAATAAAATTTATTATATACTAGCTGCGCCCCGCGGTGTTACCCGCGTATTAATCCAGGATATAAGTTATATATATAATAAGCTGTATATATATATATATATATCTTGGAACCAAATTTCATCCAAATCCATTCAGCCGTTTGAGCGTGAAAGAGACAAACATCCATACAAACTTTCACGTTTATAATATTAGTAGGATGGCATGGATTAGGTGGCACATTCAGATATGTTGGTATTTTCATGGACTGTTTGACTTGATGTCCAGGTGCTACTGATAGAAGCGGGAGGAGACGAACCCACCCAGTCTTCTGTACCGGCGTGGGTGACAGCTTACTGGGGGCAGGACGAGACGGATTGGAACTACCACACTGTGCCTCAGGAGAAAGCCTGTCTCTCCGATGGCGGGAAATGCTCTTGGACTAGAGCCAAGATGCTCGGTGAGTCATTGTATTATAACGTGCGGTGGAAGGTTCGGGAACGTAAAATGAGCCTAATAAGTGGCAATTACCTTGTGTATGAAATATCGTACTCATACGATCAACTATATACTTTTTACTTTGAGAAATGAGGCAAATTCTCGTTATATGCCAATTGTAACTTCTTATGTTTGCAACCATGTGAAGTTGCTAGGAATCGCCTTTTGGTCTTTCGTCAAAGGAATTTTTCGTTAAAGTTCGAGCAAGAAAACATCTGTTGGATCCGCTAGTATTTACATTTATATAAGAATAAGAATATTTATTTCTAAACTTACATGGTAATTATAACTAAAAGATATACGCAATTACATTCATAAGTCTATCACAATTATATTAACCGAATACGCAATGTGGGTAGACGCACTTTTAAACATACCTAAAGATATCATTACTTCCCGTGCTAGTTGGTAATTGTGTTACGGCGAAGTAAACGATTCTATATATATTTGGAATATTAACAAACCATTATAATTTGATTTATTATTGAATCATTTTATTATATAAGCATGAAAATTAGGAACAATCTTACATAATTATACAATTATTCCAACAAAAATATTAGTAGGTATAGTTCAGCTAATAAACTTGTTAACTAACAGGTTTGCAAATTTTTACGAGTTCATCTAACTATGTACAAGAATTTTTATAGTTCTCGTTCCGTACCTAATCTGATGGTTCCGGAGAAAATGTTTGTTGAGGTGTCAATGACTTTCTTAAGAATTTTTATCTACACTAATTATAAGTAAAAAACAAAAAAACATTGATCTACAGAATAGTAGAGCTCGTGCGAAGTTTGTTTGGGGAAGTAGGTACTGCCACCACGCCCATTTCTGCCGCCAAGCAGTAACGCATTCGCGTTACTGTGTTTCGTCTTGACAGGTGTGGTTGCCGGTGAATTTCAGGCACATGATGAGACAATCCACCTTCACGTCTCAGAGTTACGGGCGCATAGGACGCGACTTGGTTCTTGTGGTAGCTAAGTAGAGGAGGACTCAAGTGTCATTTCTTGTTATGGGCAGAGGTTACCACTTAACACCAGGCGGGCCATCGGATCGTTCCGTAACAGTATTACAAAAAAAAAACTATCTGAATTCCATGGTAAAGCCAAAGACATTTAAATGACGCTCACTGAGAGAGATCTTAGTCCAGCACTCTGCTGGTGACAGTGATGATAGTGATGTGAATAGAAATAGTGATATGATTACTTTAGAATGGTAATGATGATAATACTGATGACAATGTAATTGCATAATTTAAATTTAAATTTTCAAATATTTATCTTACTAATTCTAACATAAGTAACTTAATTACTAATTTAATTGTAATATTAATGTTTTCCTTTTTTATTTTACTCTTGTATGCTTGGCAAGCAGGATATGTGGAATTTTATGAAGCTTTAGATAGATAGATAGATGACACTTTATTGCTCACCAAATCAAAATAACAACGATCTATACAAAAGAGTGAAACAATGGGCTCATTGCTATAAATCCATCTCTCACAGACAACCTTTTAAGAAGAAGCTTATGAAATGATTGTTAAAAATGTTACAACTGTAGCTATGTTCGTGACAAATAAACTTATTATGTTGTAGGCGGGTGTTCTGTAACAAACGGAATGATGTATATGCGCGGCCATGCGGCGGATTACGACGCGTGGGCCGTCAACGGAGCCACGGGGTGGTCCTGGTTCGACGTGCTGCAGTACTTCCTGAGGAGCGAAGACAACAAGGAGATCGGCAGTGGAGTTTCTGGGCAGTACCACACGACTGGCGGGCCGATGCCTGTGCAAAGGGTGAGTGTGGCAAGAACGATAGAGGAGGCCGGGCAATATACGAACAAACTGTACAAATAATAAAATTGGAGTGTCTGTTTGTAATATTAAAATAACCGTTTTCTACTAAGTGCATTTTTATAGCCATTAAAAGCAGTAGAATTCTCGCCAAGTTCGTCCGGGGAAGTACTGCCACCATGCCCTTTTCTGCCGCCAAACAGTGACGCAATCGCGTTACTGTGTTCCGGTTTGAAATGTGTGGTTGCTGGTGAAATTACAGGCACAAGAAACATTCCACCTGCACGTCTCAGAGTTACGGGTGCATACGATGCGACTTGGGTCTTGTCTTACCTAGGAAGGGAGGACCAAAGTAGCATCGGTTGAAATGGGCAGAGGTTACCACTTAACACCAGGCCGTCGGTTCGTTCCGTAACTGTATAACATAAAAAAAGCTCCACTGCTCGTATAGATTTTCCTTTAAGTAAAAAAAGAGAAAGAAAGATATGAGATTTTTGTGAATGAGCTCTATGAGATATAAATAATTAAAAAATTGGTGGACATTTCACAAGGCGCTATCTATAGCCCCAAAGTAAGCTAAGCATAGCTTGTATCATGTGAACCAGACGACTGATATATACATATCAACACCCAGACACAGAACAAACATCTATTTTCGTCACACAAATGTTTGTCCTGGGTGGGAATCGAACCCCAACCTACAGCGCAGAAGGCTTTACTACCAACTGAGCTGGGAGGTTGTGATGAAGAACTCTCACGTTTATTTTTCTAAAAGCTTTTAACAAAAGCCTTTTAACTATGTAAACGCTTTTCAACGAGGGCATACCTGTTAAGCAAGTAGCACGAAGAAAGTTATCCGAAAGGACATTCAGTCCAAGAACCATATACGAGTAACTGTTACTTCAACAGGTTAAAATAACATTGTTTTTTTATTGTACCGGTTTTTATTTTGCAAAGGCTACTTGTGAATTTGAGGATTCCAAGATGTCACTAACTTAAGAGCACGATATACAATAACATTTCCACGACATTTATAATTAAATACCTACTTAACTACCTTTTTAGTATTTTATGACGTCATTTAGCGAATGAAAGTTATTATAATAAGTAGGTAATGTATACGTTACCGAAAATGTATGAAAATCCGGCAATACATAGAATGCATAGGCATTGTATATAATGGCCAGTGTTTTACACAATGTTTGATATATAAGAATGATTACATACTATCCTTTATTTTCCGGTGGGAAAATGCTTTACGCATGCCCCCCGGTTCAGGGAGAAGTATAAAGTAAGTCAGGGAGGGTATGTCAGACTCTCCACTAATTGAGGCAGCCTATTGGCCTACGGACTAAAAACTCACCGACATTCCTACCTATTACCTTGGTGCCAGTGCATCGTCAAACAACTCATCTTCTGATGAGTATGTCCACGCTGCATTAACACCAGATGGAGTCACGGGGTCTCTTACGAATTCTGTCGCGGCTATTACATACTATCCTAACCTAACTGCTTCTATTATACACTTTGCCAAACGTAAGTGTACTATTAACATAGTATAGTTTATTAGATACTGGCCTACGCATTCTTGCAGGCGATATACTCAGGTGATATTTCATGCATAAAATATAATAATAATATTGGTTGACAATTCACACAGCGACATCTAGCCCCAAACTAAGTAAAGCTTGTACTATAAGAACCAGACAATTGATAGAATACATATGTATATATTTTTGTAGTAAATAGATATCAATACATTATTATCACCCAGACACAGAACAAACACCCATATTCGTCACATAAATGTTTGTCCTGGTGGGAATCGAACCCACGACCTACAGCGGCAGAGTTACTACCAACTGAGCCGTGGGGCCCGCCTAACATTGCCTAAACATTTTCTATAGAATACCGTATTTTACAGAATGCGTGCACGCATTCATAGCTTAGTTCGCGTAAAATGTATCACCCATAAAATACGATTTCTTATCTTCGCCAGCATCTACGCATTGTGATTGGAAATTCTGAGTCAACGATTGAACGGTCAGTCCTCTTCTCTTTTAAATAGTGTGATGTGTAAGCGGCGTTGGTTTCGCAAATGGCGTACAGTTATAACAGGTCCATGGGACATAATGTACCGGTTTGTTTCAGTTCCGTTACGCGCCTCGGTTCGCACACGACGTGGTCTCTGCGTCCGTGGAGCTCGGCTACCCGCCCACCAGCGACCTCAACGGGGAGTCCATTACGGGCTTCACCATCGCACAGACTATGAATGAGTGAGTTATATACAGGGTATATCTATACAAATAAATAAAATTGGAGTGTCTGTTTGTAATATTAAAATAACCGCTTTTTACTAAGTGCATATATATGGATGTATACACGGTACATATACCAACACAACATTTTTTACAATTTTTGTCTGTCTGTTTGTTCCGGCTAATCTCTGAAATGGCTGATTTTGAAGGGACTTTCACTGGCAGACAGCTGATGTAACAAGGCGTAACTTAGGCTACTTTTCCGAGGGGTAAAATAGGGGTGCGTGATAAAACCGAATTCCACGCGGACGTAGTTTTAAGACGAAGGTTTCAAGCAAAACATTTCCAAGATTAAAAGTTAACGATATAATGAAAATAAAATATTTAAATTTAAAGTTAGCAAACATGTTTTTTCTCATATTCAAATTGAAGAATTTAATGAACAAAAAAACAGTTTTTATAAGGATGCAACGTAACATTGGTTCAAGAGGGACCAGTGACACGATCAGCAGCAGTAGTAACCGGTTCTAAAAGTCAGTATGTTTGCAGTGGAGGCTCCCGCTACAGCACATCGCGTGCCTTCCTCCGGCCAGCAGCCTCCAGGGAGAATCTACACGTGCTTCTGAACGCGCACGCCTCCAGGGTCATAGTGGACCCAGCACAGAAGAGGGTCACCGGAGTAGAGTACATCAAGGACGGACAGGCGAAGATAGTTGGTGTTAATAAGGAGGTAATAAAACTAATCATCCTAAATCTGTAATTTGACAGCTCAGTTGGCAGTAACCCTGCCTTCTACGATGTAGGTCGTGGGTTCGATTCTCACCCAGGACAAATATTTATGCGACAACATAGTTGTTTGTTCAGTGTCTGGGTGTCAATATGTAATATATGTGTGTATTTAGAAGAAAAAAAATATGCATTCTATTAGTTGTCTGGTTCCCACATAAAAGCTGTGCTTAGTTTGGAGCTAGATGGCGCTGTGTGAATTGTCCACCAATATTATTATTAATGAGAAAAATTATCAAAATCATTGAGATCTTCTGTGGCTACAGTCTTAATTTCTCATTTACAGGCCATAATATCCGCTGGGACGCTGAACTCTCCGCAAATTCTCCTCCTCTCGGGCATCGGACCCAAAGAGACCCTGGACAAATTCAACATCCCCACAATAAAGGACCTGCCCGGTGTGGGTCAAAACCTTCACAACCACGTTGGAGTATCGCTAGAGTTCACGCTGAATAAGGAGTTAGACGAGCCGATCCTCACCTGGGAGACAGCCACCGAATATCTGCTGAACAGAGAAGGACCTCTGTCTTCTACTGGCATGTCTCAGGTAATGCTTTGCATACTTAACTCCTACGTTATATCCATGTTTCCGATTCCCACTCAGGACAAACATTTGTGTGACGAATATAGATGTTAGTTCTGTGTCTGGGTGTATTTACAAAAAAAGCATATAAGTATTATACCAGTTGTCTGGTTCCCATGATACAAGCTATGCTTAGCTTACTTTGGGGCTAGATGGCGCTGTGTGAAATGTCCACCAATATCATTATTATTATATTATTGAAACAAAATAAAAAAAAACGTATCTAAAGGTACACGAAGAGGCATCAGTAATTTATCTATTTAATCAGCCATTAACACCCAATGCGTAGTTATAGGCCTCTACTCTAGCTCGCCACTCTTGTCTCTGACCGATATCTTTTATACCAAATCTAAAAACAACATTTATATTATGGAATTTATATATCAATTATAAGGTAGGTAATATTCCGTACCTCGTACTATGAACTATGAACTATGAACTATCGTACAGGTAAATAGGTATAGATCCCAATCTTTACATTTAAGTCTGCACTGAATGGTGATATTGTGGCGCTGGTATTCTAACTGGGGCTTTTATAGAGACTAGGTACACAGGCAGGAAAACGAGATAAGGAAATATCATTATTTTAAAGTATTGTGGTTTGTGAGTTTAAATTAATTTATTTATTTAATGAACACTGACAAAATTTGATATACCTATCTACAGATAAATCGATCCACTTCATATAGTCACTTTTCAAATATATACATATAATATTTATTTACACGCGGACAGAACAAAAGTCTAAGCTAATGTCATAAATGTTTGTACTCGGTGGGAATCGAACCCACGATCTACAGCGCAAAAAGCAGGGATACTACCGAGATGTGAGGCCAGTCAACCATTGTATACAAATTGACAGTCGATTGATAGGAACTCATCTCGAATAAATTAAATGGATTAAGATGTCTTGTTTTCTATACAAAGTGCATATGGATGTATATATGATACACGACAAAATAGCAAAATTTTTCGTCTGTCTGTCTGTTTGTTCCGGCTAATCTCTGATCGGCTTGACCGATATTGACAGGACTTTCACTGGCAGATAGCTGATGTAACAAGGAGTAACTGAGGCATACTTATCCGAAGGGTAAAATAGGGGTGCGTGATAAAATCGAATTCCACACGGACGAAGTCGCGGGCAACAGCTAGTTACAAATAACAACAGATTAATAGGAACTACTGTTTTCACGAAAAATTTTGATGGTGAAAAAGGACTTGCTATTACGAATATACAAAAGATTAATAGGAACACCTATTTTCACGAAAAATTTAGATGGAGTAAGAAATCATCTTATTTCAAATAAACAACAGATTAATAGGAAATCCTGTTATCATGAAAAATATAGATGGAAAGAGGTTTTGATATTTTATGGGTCAGGTGTAGATTGACATGACGAGATGCTCGAGATGTACCAAAGGGTTGTAGGTTTTAATTATTATTTATTGCCATTTGTTTGTTTCGTTCAAGATTATGAATTAAATTAACCCTTTGTAATGATGTCACAGTTGACAGGTATAGTGAACTCACGATACGCCGCAGCCGGGGGCAGACACCCCGACGTACAGTTCTTCTTCGGGGGCTACTACGCATCGTGCGGGACCGGAGAAATACCTGACGCGGAAAAACTGAAGGAAACTGGCGGCAAGAGGGAAATATCGTGAGTCATTAACGACGTAGTTACTACTTGTTTAACGAAATATTGTCCAGGGTCTGATTGTAAAGGCATGTTTTGAAGAATGTATTTTTCAACTAAATTTTATTGATCTAATATGTAATATCAATAGTTGCTATAGTTAGCTATCAATTAGTTTGCTTTTAAGCTATCAATTGTGGGTTCTATTCCCACCTAGGACCAAACATTTATGTGACATTTGTAACATTGACGTTTGTTGTGTCTGGGTGTTAATATGTATGTATTTACAAAAGAAAAGTATATGAGTGTTATATCAGTTGTCTGGTTCTCATGATACAAGCAATGCTTAGCTTACTTTGGGGCTAGATGGCGCTGTGTGACAATGTTTACCAATATTTATTATCTCTCGTGCAGCATTTCGGCGATAGCACTGCATCCGCGCAGCCGCGGCTACGTCACGCTGCAGTCTGTGGAGCCCGGCGTGCCGCCGCTGATGCAACCCAACTATTTCCTAGACGACCACGAGATGAAAGTACTGGTTGACGCGGCTAAGATAGCCTACAGACTGGCCAATACTACGGTGAGGTGTCAAGATATGTTTCAATAATTAATCTGTATATCCTATTCTAGAGGTGAAAGTTTGTATGGAAGTTTGTTACTCTTTCACGCTCAAACTGATCAATCAATGCTCGTCACACAAACGTTTGTCCTGGGTGGGAATCGAACCCACGACTTACAAGGTCGAAGTCAGAGTTACTACCGATGGGGCCTGTCGATACAGAAAACTGTAATTTCAACCTTCTATTATTGTATACCACTGGTTTTCAGATAATGCGCGAAAAATACGGCATGACACCGACTGAGGGGTACGGCAAAGAGTGCGAAGGGGGCGGATCCGAACCCACTGACGAGTTCTTCAAATGCCTAGCGAAGCACCACACAGCGCCCGAGAATCACCAAGTGGGCACTTGCAAAATGGGACCGAGTAGCGATCCCATGGCCGTAGTAGATATGGAGCTCAGAGTGCACGGGATTCAAGGTACCTATTACAATTACAATCTTTTATAAATAAAATTAAAATAGGGCTAGGGTAGTGGGTTCGATTCCCACCCAAGACAAACATTTGTATGAACATAGATGTTTGTTCTGTGTGGGTGTTAATATATATTATATGTATGTATTTAAAAAAAAGTATTATTACATATAGTTTATTTAAATATATCAGTTGTCTGGTTCCCATGATACAAGCTATGCTTAGCTTACTTTGGGGCTAGATGGCGCTGTGTGAAATTTTCACAAATATTATTTTATTATAGTATTATAATTTTACAGGTCTACGAGTTGCAGATGCTTCTATCATGCCAACTGTAGTTTCGGGTCAGTATTCACATTAATTAGTATCTATAATCATTATCACGAGGTTATGTATTTGTAGTTCATATTGAGCTTAATTACTTTGGGCACACTACAAATTTAACTACGTAGTTTAGGGCTGAATGGCGAGCATCAGTAATGTATAAATGAAAAGTAGCTTTCGATACATATCGGATTTGTTTTTGATTTAAATATTAATAATACTAGATATGATTACTACGAAAAATAGGTTTTCATATAAAAAATAAATGATTTCTTGAAATAATGTCTTGACATTATCTATTTATAGAAGTCAGAGCAAAAAGGCTTTGCCCGAGTTCAATTCAAAACAAAAGAGTTTCAATCCGGAGATCGCCGGTTCAAATCCCGAAGTATACCTATGAGTATTTCGATTGAAAGATTTATGTGCGCAATACCACGTTCTCAAAACGGCGAAGGAAAACATCGTGAGGAAACCGACATGTCCTAGAACTACAAATTCGAAGACATGTGTCAAGTGCACGAAACGAGCCTCTTTGAGGCGCACCTAAAATCCTTTCACCACACTGGTTTGAGAGAACTCGAACTCGAAGAGAGTAGACTAAAAACTTTTTATAAAAGACTTGATGGTGGCGGATTATTCAAACAGATTATTGTCATTACAGGCAACACTGCAGCTCCTACTATCATGATAGCGGAGCGCGCCGCCCAGTTCGTGACGTCACGGCACCAACTCTCCAAGAACAAGCCCGACGGCCTCAACAACCGATTCGGCGGCTCCAGCGTCGGCAGCTATGGCAACACCAACAACGATAGGTACCGACACTTGGGACATGGGTATTAGGCACCTGGTCTATTTATTCTGTGGTAATATGCTGAAACTTCTACCAAAGATGTGATCGAGGATAGTACGTCTTAAATAAGCTTTTTTTTTATTTAATTGTGGGTTTACCAAGCAACTGTATTAAGTATATCTAGAGGATTTGACGACTGTGTTCGTCAAGATTTAAGGTTTTTGGCTCTCCATCAGAATAAATTAAGGTTTTTGGCTCCCCATCAAAATAAAGATTTTTGGCTCCCAATCAGAATAAATTAAGGTTTTTAAAAAACGTATATATCACCTTTAGAGCGCACATAGCGTTCTTCCGATGATATACGCGTATAATTTCGATGGAACATCACTGAAGCGAAGTTCGTTTAATCCTAATTATCACTTAGATGAATCAGAACTAAATTGATCAATAATAAAATGACACATATTGTGTCTTATTTATTTTCGTTAATGTTATATGTATGTAAATTGTGTGTCAAATAAAATATATTCTATTCCATGCTTAATATGGGGCTAGATGGCGCTATGTGAAATGTTTTTATTCGCACCTTTGGTAGAAAAACAGTATCACAGTATTATTTACACGCATATTACACGGCCTTGGAGACACGAATGGATTGGAGGCTCTTGAAACAGTATTATCTAACCTAATTAAAATGCCGTAAAATGAATTAACAAGTGAAGGCTGTTCAGTACATAAAATGTTAATTCATTTTATTTAATGCAATAAAATTATTAACAATTCACTTTGCATTTTCTTTTTATTTACTCAACGGAACATAACAAGGTATATAGAGCAGAATGGACTAACTTCTCTTTTCGCAATAATAAGGTTTATGGTTTAAAATTGGTGGTTATGTAATTGAATGAACCATAGTGACCTAACTAATTAAACTATTTGTTGATAAGGCCACTTTGGCCCTTATGGCGTCTGCGGTTTTTCACAAACAGTTCTTTTAATTTAAGGCTCATTTTAAAAGCTATGTATACTAATTTTTTGGAACTAATTCCAAACGGTATGTCACGGAGAAAGACCAAAAATAAATTAGCTAATCCATAAATAAAAATAATACATTCATATTATTTTAAGTAAGTAATTTTAAGTAAGAGCTGTAGTTTCTGTATGAAAAATAAAATAAAATAAATAATATTACTAATATATGTTTATGAAGACCCTAAGTGTCTAATGGTACAGGGAAACTGAAGCAAAAAAGATCAGAACACTGTTTACTCAAAAATTTATATTAAATAATTTTCGTTTTCCTGTAAACTCCCTTAGTTTGATTCTTTGTAAAATTTCTATTTTACATACATATATATAATCACGCATTTAACATCGAAGGGGTAGGCACAGCCTTAGTGGTCACTTTTCAGTGGCCAGATGGGGTTTCAGTGGGGAAGACAGACGTAACGAGATGTGATTTCAACGCCACCTATTTATTTCATACTTGTTTATTAAGGATATCATACATTATTCCATAAATAAAGACGATTTTTGATAAATACATAGGGGTATAGGATACATACATAGGGGTTTAGAAATTTCTTCTTTTTGACCTTATCTTGTCACGCTTTATTATAATAATTATAGTAACAGTGATTGTCTATATCACATATATATTATTAACAAATAATTACCCGGCTAATACACTTTATACTGCAATATTGGTGTTGGACTTGAAGCAAGACGTATATAGTGCACCTTACCTGGATTGGACTAACACAAGTTATGGTGAAGAGTATATATTTTATATTAATCGGTATTACTTATACATATTTATATTTTTAAGGTAATAAAGTTATGGAACGAGCCGATGGCCCACCGGGTGTAGGGTGGTAACCTCTGCCGATTTGGGTCCTCTCCTACATAGGTAGAACAAAACCTAAGTCGCGTCGTTTGCGCCCATGACTGGTGAAATGTCTCATGTGCCTGTAATTTCACCGGCAACCATACCTTTTAAACCGGAACACTGTAACGCGAATGCATTACTGCTTGGCGACAGAAATAGGTTTAGTAGCAGTACTACCCTGGACGAACTTTAAATCCTACAGCTACTAGATTAATATATGCCGTACAATTTATTTATAACTCAGTTAATTGTCAAAAATGTTCATTAGGTGGAATGACGACAACTACGGCCACGCTTGGCACAAAGACAACTCGAACAAGACCCACCGGTGGGACCACAGGTGGAAGCCGTGGGACAAGAACTGGCAACACTGGGACAACACCGCCAAAAATCCGCACTGGCAAACCAAAACGGCCCAGTGGGACGAAACCACAAAAACCGCTCAGTGGGACGCGAGAAACCCTCAGTGGGACAAACCGAATAATCAAAACTGGCAGAAAAACACCGGCACGTACCAGAGCTGGCACAAAAACGACGAGGCGACAACGAACGCGCCAAAAGAATCTAGACAGTATAACGAAAACTGGCAAGCCAATTATGTGCCCAAAACGGATAACTATAACTGGCAAAAAGCTGTGACCACACCGTCGTACAGTAGCGTGCACTGGCAAACCACACCCAAACTCAGGTTTTATAACTCTAGGTAGCAAAACAATATTATCGTAAGAAAAACTATATTGTAAGAAAAATATATTTATATATAATTATGCTTATCTTTTCTTTTCGTTTTTCTTAGTTTCTGGTTCGGCCTCCGGTTCTGTTTCCGATCTGAAACAATCAAATTTGTAAAGTTGCGTTTTCTAGTTTTGCTATTACTACTTCTACTAATACTAATCGCGTGATTGGAGCCTCAAATAGGCTCCTTTAATTAAGCTTGTAATGTTCTTACAGAAAGGACGAAGGCTTCTTCGTAAAATATGCGTATTTGAATTGTTGGTTGTAGAACATATCGGTTTCCTGGAGATGTTACGAAAAGATTTAAGAACTAATTTCAACCGAAAACCATTGGTTGCTCGCACTGCTCTATTTGAACCAGCGATCTTTGTGTTGAAAGCTTCACCACTCTGACACAATTATCTCAAACCATCAGCTTACACATTCACAAATTGACAGAAAATAACCCCTAAAGATATCAATAAAACCTAACAGATATTAATAATAAAGGACTGACTGACTCATCACTCAAACTATATATCTGAAACTACAAGGCCTACAAAATTTGTATTCTACTTATTTTCAGTATGTAGACGCTTTTTCCAAGGCCTTGTATTAGCAGCAGTATTTGAGACAGCAACTCGTGTTAGGGACAGAAAATTCCATCCCTAAGGGTGTAAATTAAAAATTCCACGAGAAGGAAGTCGTTAGCGGATCCACTAGTACAACAAAGTCAAAGTATATTTTGACTGGCCTCATAGCTCAGCTGGTAGTAACCCTGCCTTCTACGCTGTAGGTGGTGGGTCGATTTGATCGAAAATATTTGACAATTATAGATTTTTTGTTAGAGTTTATCTATCTATCTACTTACTCGTCACTCGCGTCTGGAGTCTCCAGTATGGTGACGTTGGCTCTGGATACTTTCGTGCTGTCCGCTAGCTCGCTCGAATCATTCAGTAACGATTGCTCCTGAAAACAGAAAAACAAGTGTCTAAATATGGACATATGCAACTCGCCTCGGCTTCACACGGGTGAAATTAACCAATAAAGAAAATGTGGAGTGCGCGTAGCAATAAATGTATTTTAGTTGTTCAGCCATTATGTATAAAATATTTACAATTTATACAGGGTTACAGGAAAAGTCGTGCTAGATCCGTTAAGGGCGTGGAGTACCCATCATTTCTGACTTATTTCACTATGAAACACCCTACCCTAAACTTAACCCTTTTCGAGATATTCGACTTTTAATTTTTTATTGAATAATGCCGATTTTTAGGCTACGAAATTTATTTTTGTTTATTTTGTGTATCTTATTATTATTATTATTGCATTTTTACATGTGTAATAAGATGCTTTAGGACATCAATCATTAAAATAGTGCATAAGTTAATTGAATAGACCGTAGTAGACAAGTGAAAGTAAAAAAATAAAAAATATATTAGCAAGCTTATTTTTCTCTAAGGGATATCTAAAAAAAATATTATGACACTTGTTCGGCAGATATTTTTTAAAATATCTACGTTTCATCAGCTATCTAACGAGGTATAATAATCTAGGGTTTTATTCAAATGCATTGGAAAAAAATTAGTTTCATAGGCGACAGTGGAGAAGAAAATTTATACTTAGCCCTAAAAAGTAAAATAAAACATTAGGTATGCATGAAATGTCATTTATTAAAGGTTTTCACACAACTTTTTCTTATTCTACAGTTCATGTTCAACATGGCCGCCTCTATTTCTGAAACATTGTCGCATCCTTCTACGGAGACCAGTCTTCACTACTCCAGTGGTCAACGTGGTCCTCATTTTATTTGCTGCATCCACAATCCTTTCTCTTAAGTCTTCCACAGACAAAACTGGATTCGGCTCGCTGTACACAAGACTTTTCATGCACCCCCATACATGAAAATCCATGGGGGTTAGGTCCGGACTTCTTGCTGGCCATGGCAACGGCCCACCTCGTCCTATCCATTTGTTTGGATAATTTGTGTCCAGCCAGTCTCTGACACTTCTCCTGAAATGGGCAGGGCAGCCATCGTGTTGGAACCACATGTCCCTGATCAGGTTGAGTGGCAGATCATCCAGCAAATCACTCAAGTCTGCTCTCAGGAAATTTTCGTAGCTTTCCCCATTTAGATTATCCGGGAGAAAGTAAGGTCCAATCAAATGATTAGAGATAATGCCCATCCACACATTCACGCTGAATCTTCGTTGGGACCCTTTCACTCTTTTCTTATTGGGATTCCTTAGTTCTTTTGGGGCCCAGTAATGGACGTTGTGATAGTTGGTTATGCCATCTTTATCAAATTTGGACTCATCCGTCCACAAGATATTTCTTAGAAAATCTGGGTCTTTCTCTACTTTTTTCCACGAAATGTAATACAAACCCTAGATTGTTAGACCTCGTTAGATAGCTGATGAAACGTAGATATTTTAAAAAATATCTGCCGAACAAGTGTCATAATATTTTTTTTAGATATCCCTTAGAGAAAAATAAGCTTGCTAATATATTTTTTATTTTTTTACTTTCACTTGTCTACTACGGTCTATTCAATTAACTTATGCACTATTTTAATGATTGATGTCCTAAAGCATCTTATTACACATGTAAAAATGCAATAATAATAATAATAAGATACACAAAATAAACAAAAATAAATTTCGTAGCCTAAAAATCGGCATTATTCAATAAAAAATTAAAAGTCGAATATCTCGAAAAGGGTTAAGTTTAGGGTAGGGTGTTTCATAGTGAAATAAGTCAGAAATGATGGGTACTCCACGCCCTTAACGGATCTAGCACGACTTTTCCTGTAACCCTGTATAACATGAACTTCGTTTATCGCACTTTTTATAAGTGGAAACCCTATAAAAATCCGTTTCGTGGTTTAAAAGACGTAAGCGGAGAAACAGTCAGAAGTAGATATAGTTTTATTTTTATGTAATACAGTTACGGAACAAGCCGACGGCCCACCTGGTGTTAAGTGGTAACCTCAACCCATAACAACCGATGTGACTTGGGTCGTTCCGTAAATGTATTACATAAAAAAAAAAAAAAAAAGACCCAAGTCGCATTGTATGCACCCGTAACTCTGAGACGTGTAGGTGGAATGTCTCATGTGCCTGTAACTTCACCGGCAATAGATAGTGTGGTGTATCTTACCATTTCCTTGTCGTATACGATGGTGTGCAGCGTGTCGTCTGAGTCGTCGAGACCGCGCGCACTGCCCGCGCTGCTGCGCGCTGAACCCGAAGACGATCTGGTCACCCGGCCGACTGGAGTGGCTTTTTTGTTCCCTATGAACATCAAAAAAGTCAAAAAACTTGACTTACATTGTGTTAGGGCTGCGCCCCCTAAAGTATAAATTAAGTAATTAAAGTAAGGGTGGAATAGATAACCAAACCCAAATGAGTGCTAGTTGGCAACTGGTTTAATAGTAATTAAAATACACGTAAAATAGTAAGTTACACATGTAAGTAAAGTAAGTGAACGTTGACGGTCGAAATGCTTAAGAAAGAAAGAAAGAAAATAGCTCGTACAGAATGGAATCCATAAAGAAATGTCTTGGAAAGGTCACGCGTACTATCGCTAAGTTTGACACCAAGTCAAACCATATCCAACGCTCCCTGGGAAGAACAGCCAAGAAACCCCTAAAGAATGATTCCTTTCTATAAAAATGTAACCCAACGAGAGGTATAATTTGGAGTTTGTCGAGACCCAAGTCACCGTCCGGGATTCCACTGACGCCATTCTCATACAAAATTATCATCGAATTGAAACCACGACTTGGTAGTCTTCATTTCACCATTTTTTTTACCAAGTGTCTAGGTTTCAAATATTGATATACATTAAGCTTGAGAGCGTCGTGGCCTCGAATATCCATCCAGAGGTCGCCGGTTCAAGTTCTGACGTGAGTCAATATTCTATATTTCACCTCCGCCCGCACCACGCCAGGGTTCAGAAGTTATATCCTTAAAGTACAGTATAAGGTAAAGCAAGGGGTAGGTAGTAATCTCCACAAACATACCAGCTTGTTTCTTCCCCTTTCCTTTCTCCCTCCCGGATCCATCACTGCTGGAGCCTGACTGTCCCCGGGTAGACTTTCGCACTGTCACATTAGACGTATCAAAGTCAGCCCGCGGCGAGGAAAGAGGTGACAACGACTCAGATGATGTCTTCGGTTTGGCTGCGTCGGCTTTCGCTTTTTGAGCTGAATAGAACGAATCTTAATTCATGATTTGTTATATTAATAGATAGGATAGTCAACAAATATTAAGGACATTTCACACATCCCCTTTTAGCTCCAAAGTAACCTAAGCATAGCTTGTATCATGGGAACCCGACAATTGATAATACTTAGATAACTTTTTTGTAAATACATACATACAACATCAACACTCGGACACAGAACAAACATCTGTGTTCGACACATAAATGTTTGGCCTGGGTGGGAATCGAACCCACGACCTACAGCGCAGAAGGCAGTGTGTAACCAACTGAGCTATGAGGCCGTTAAAAATATGAATCTAACCGCATTAACTAATTCCCTGAGTCAATTAGATTACCGGTGAAGTTACCTCTTTCGAAATCGACAAGAGAACGCTGTGACCGACTGCGTTTCACTCCACCGGCGTCTTCTACAGCAGGGTTGGTCTTCTGTTTAGCTTTGCCGTTCTGCCGTCTGCTTCCCTCTGCGGTGGGCTGTGTGGTTTTGGAAGTCTTCTTATTTTTACCTGTGAATAATAATAATGCGTTTATTTCAACACAATACAAAAACAATAAAAACAAATTATAATGCTGGTTAATATAATTTTTAATATATCTTAGTTTTAATTTTAGCGAGGGAAATTTATAAGAGTACTTTTTAATAAAAATTTGTATGTTATTACAATTCAACACGATTTATTCATCGATCTCTCTCTGAAAACTTTTTACTTAAATACATTATCGTTTTCAATTTCCTATATTTCTTTGAAAGATTAAGTTTGAATCGAGTAAAAAATATTTACAGATCGTATAGAGATTTATCGCACACAGATTCGAACCCTACTCGAGTTAGTTGCCCGTCTTCATTTTTTTTCCATAACATGTGTATTATAATCAATAGCCGAATCATTTTAATTTCCATTAAGTATATAGAGATATAGACAGCTGGGACACTCGACTGAGGTTCCCTCTTTAAGAACCGCGCGTTCAGTATAAGATGTGTGAATACGTCGTGCGGAGGGGCACTTATTGTTAACACTCGATTTTGCCCCCGCCCTAATTTTCATATTGCGGGCTATGTATGAAAATCGATTCTCAAGTAATTTATTTATTTATTACTAGCTGTTGCCCGCGACTTCATCCGCGTGGAATTCGGTTTTATCACCTATTTTACCCTTCGGAAAAGTAGCCTAAGTTATTCCTTGTCAGCTATCTGCCAGTCATTTCAGAGATTAGCCGGAACAAACAGACAGACAGACAGAGAGACTGATAAAAATTGTAAAAAATGTTGTTTTGGTATATGTACCGTGTATACATCCATACATATGCACTCAGTAAAAAGCGGTTATTTTAATATTACAAACAGATACTCCAATTTTATTTATTTGTATAGATATTTTTACATTGTCCCTGTAGTATTATATACTAATGCGACAGTGAAACCCTCAAACTTCAACTGAGTAAACTGCAAATATCTTAAATATACATGTACTACCGACCCTATATGGGTAGGAATAGGTAGAAGAACTGGCAGCAAAACTGGACCTTCCTGAGGTAACCCTGTCCGCAAAACTAAGTACTGTTATTCGCGAATCGCTATTCGCCACTTTACCTTTGGTCACTTTAGGTTTCTTGACCGGCGACTCCTCACCGCTAGAATCTGAGGCCATTTCTGTGCATTGAACCAGCGCGGTGACTGTTTCAGGTGAGGCTTGGCAAGAAATCGAACTAGTGGGGGTTATTGCTGATGCCTCTGAAATAAAAAGTCATGGATCGATGGTTTATTTGACTGGCCTCACAGTCCTGTTGGTAGTAACTCTGCCTTCTTCTACGCTGGAGGTCGAAGGTTCATATCCCACCCAGGACAAATTTTCTGTAATAAGCACGATGAGACGAATGTTACTTCTCTGGATATTAATATTTACTTATATGTTATATTTATACATATAAGTATTCTAATAGAATAGTTATATACTTCGATTATGACTTACATACGTTACTTTTGTAGCAGTAGAACTCACGCCAAGTCATCCGAGGAAGTACTGCCACCATGCCCGTTTGTGCCGCCAAGCATACCAAGCCGCATTCGCGTTACTTTATTCCGGTTTGAAAGGTGTGGTTGCCGGTGAAATTACTGGCACATGAGACATTCCACCTACACGTCTCAGAGTTACGGGCGCATACGATGCGACATGAGTCTTGTACCTAATAGCAGAGGACCCAAGTCGCATCGTTTGTTATGGGCTGGGTTACCGCGTAACACCAGGTGGGCCGTCAGCTCGTTCCGTAACGGTATATACATTATTCGATTGGCTAACCTTCATGTATCCGAGGCACTGCAGTGTGTTCAGTGGGTGATGTCTCGTCTATTTCAAACTCCTCATCAACAGTTTCGTTTATGACAGCTTTTGTGCTGCACGCTATTGGCTGAGCTGCGAACATAATATTATTCATGAAATAACAATGGACTGCAATAGTGGTCGTAATATGTTGTTACATCTTTAATGGTCCAGTATTATGTAGTCAACGTAATAAAGAGCGAGTATGAAAGCGTGGTAGTCTAGCGGTACTGACCCAATTCAATCCGGAGGTCGCCGGTTCAAATCCCGACGTGCACCTATTAGTTTTTCGATTGAAAGATTTATGTGCGCAATTCCACGTTCTCAAAACGGTGAAGGGAAACACCGTTAGGAAACCGACATGTCATAGAACTAAAAAGGCGCACTTAAAATCCTTTCACCACACTGGTTCGAAAGAACCAGTGACTCGAATAGAATAGAAGAAACCTAATAAACTTTTCAAGACGAATCTAACGTGGCTAAACACGATACAGATGCTGAAGCTATGGATGAGTCAGGAGTGTGGTCTGCAGGTATTTCTAGTCCTGGCAGCATCAGCTACATCTCACCATAATATTGCAGTAGCATCAGGTTTATTCATGAATATCAACAGCTTATTCCGGCTACGAGAACTGGTTCAAAATTCAGTTGCAAATTATGCCCTCAACAAACATACATACAAACATTGCTTACACAAAAGATTTCCAAAAAGAGTGCAATGCATAATTAGGGTAATGGGTAGTGAATAATGACTTACGTAAAGAACTAGTAATTCTTCCTAGTGGAGCGAGTGAATCCTCTTGATGTGTTTCTTCAGTTAGTGCTGAAAAAATATATAAGAACGTATATATATGTATATATAAAATATTAAGTAACGTCCCCGTCTTAGGGTGATGGACGCAACGCAATGCGACTTGTTGAGTCATGGCGTATTTCGGTGGAGAGGACTTGAGTCGTATTGCTGTTGTCCATAGGTTGCTGTTACCCCTTAACATCAGATGGGCCGTCAGCTGGTTCTTTCACCTAAATTACATTAAAAAAAATTAAGAAACCCCCGACACAAGTTACCAGCGCTCGTTCGCACATATCGTATGAGCCCCATAAGGTAGATGCTATACACCATTGGACAGTTGTTCTGGCGGGTTGGATATCCTGCAGGATCCTGGTGATGTCTGCGCATCAGCTAAAGACTATCACTCTTACTACAAAAAAGCATCCGTCCTACACATAAGAGCATTAGAATTCTCGCCAAGTTCATCCGGGGAAGTACTGCCACCATGCCTATTTCTGCCACCAAACAGTGACGCAATCGCGTTACTGTGTTCCAGTTTGAAAGGTGTGGTTGCCAGTGAAATTACAGGCACATGAGACATTCCACCAACACGTCTCAGAGTTACAGGCGCATACGATGCGACTCGGGTCTTGTCGTACCTAGTAAGGGAGGACCCAAGTCGCATCATTTGTTATAGGCAGAGGTTACCACTTACACCACGTGGGCCGTCAGCTCGTTCCGTAACTGCATCACATAAAAAAACATCACATTAATGTTCTAAATTGGATACAATGTATGTTTGTATAGAATGAATTCGGATGTATATTTGTTACTCTTTCACTTCAAAACTAATACACGAATTTGGCTGAAGTTTTGGAATGTATATGATTGCGTGTAATATAAGAGCTATTTTTAACCTTGTACCACGCGGGCAAAGCCGTGGGAAGATGCAGAGAGAAGAAGGTAACAGTTAAATTAGATATAAGATACATACCTGTATGCGACATTTTGTTCATACTCGCCCGTTCAAACGCTTCCAATGCACCCAAATATCTTGTCAGATTTCTGCACGACTGTTTGTCTGGTAATTTCTGTAAGTGCGATAATTATAAGCATGAAAACTTGCTTCGAACTGTAATATTAACGGAGTTTGATAAAATGCCTTTAATGTTTAAAATAATAATAATAACATATGTATTATTAACTATATTTTTTTCCCAGACAGAACGAACATGTAATGTTTGTCCTGGGTCCGAACCAAGACCCAAAGTTACTACAGACTTATTAGGTGATAAAGTTAAGGATGTAGCAAATGGCACACCTGGTGTTAGGTGGTAACCACTTCCCATAACAAGCAATACGACCTGAGTCCTACCTTACCTACTTAGGTACTACAAGACCCAAATCACATCTATGCGCCCGTAACTCTGAACCGTGAAATTGGAACGTCTCATGTGCCTGTTCACCGGTAACCACACCTATCAAACCGGAACATAGCAACGCGAACGCACCACAGCAGAATTGTGTATGGTGAAATTACTCCCCCGCACGAACTTGACATAAATTCTACTGCCACTAAAGTGAGTTATAAATATTAATGTGTGGTGACACAAATTGTAATATAGTACGTGGCTCTGTCGCGTAATGCAAAGTTGCATATTCCCGATGTATGACCAGGTCACGGTACGATCCCCCGATAGTAACCGCGTTATCTAATATTAGCTAACGAAACCCATGTAACTGTTTAACCTAAGTAAAGACAATATAGTGCTATCCGTGAAGACATTGCTTACATCCGCACACACTCCACACCACAGACAGGTGATATCTGGGTATATAGTACGCTCACATACCATACACCAAAAATGAATGCCACTTACAGTGGACAGATCGCGGAGCATGGTAGCAAGCGAGGAGGCTAACGAGGCGTCTCGCGGCGGCGACAGTAACGCGAGCATGCGACACGCTAGACCCGTTTCGGACGCGTTCGGACGCCGGACGATGTGCTGGCAGAGGAGTTCCGCCATTCCTCCTTGGCTGTCTGACAGCTGGAAATCAATTATACATGTCATTAAAACCATTTTATATGCAACTAATAATAAGGGAACACTGCACTCCACTTTTCCGGGATCAAATTGGCGTATGTGTTAGTCCAACTTTTTTTTTATGTGATACAGTTACTGAACGAGCCGACGGCCCACCTCGTGTTAAGTGGTAACCTCTACCCATAACAACCGAAGCGACTTGGGTCCTCCCTCACTAGGTACGACAAGACCCAAGTCGCACCGTATGCGCCCGTAACTCTGAGACGTGCAGGTGGAATGTCTCTTGTGCCTGTAATTTCACCGCCAACCACACCTTTCAAACCGGAACACTGTAACGCAAACGCGTTACTGCTTGGCGGCAGAAATGGGCATGGCGGCAGTACTTCCCCGGACGAACTTGCCGAGAGTTCTACTGCTCTTAGATATCTTGATAATAAATTGCATCCAAGACCACTGAGCAGTTTTTGAAAGAGTGATTAACATACATACATCATCCAGTAGGATGAAAACAGGAGGAGTCATTTGGAACTATTACAGTTCCAAGGCATTTTTTATGACTATATCGAAATAAAGTTTATGACTTTGACAGTGATCTAGTGAAATTGATTGATTTAGCTGAAATCTGTGAAATTGATCTGAATCTGAATATATATATATATGCTAAAACTGTGACTGACTTTGTGGTCGACCCGAGTGAGTGAGACAATGAATCTCACTACAGCCTCTTGGTCAATCTCGGCGAGCGGCGAACTGGACGGTGCGTCGGCGAGCGTACGCAACGTCGGAATTGTAGCTTTCTGAAATCCAACACGATATTAATAAACCAAAGATAAATAAATATTGGAGGATATTTCACACAGCGCAATCTAGCCCCAAAGTAACCTAAGCATAGCTTTTATCATGTGAACCAGACAACCGATATACCGATAATATTTTTTTTGTAAATACATATTGACACCCAGACAGAACAAACATCTGAATTCCGTCATACAAATATTTGCCCTGGGTGGGAATCCAATCCACGACCTACAACACAGAAGGCAGGGTTATATTATAATTTATACATATTAACACTCGGGCACATATCAAACATCAACGTTTGTCCTGGGTGGGAATCGAACCCACGACTTACAGCGCAGAAGGCAGGGTTACTACCAACTGAGCTGTGAGGCCAGTCGAAAGATGTATTCTAAAACTCTTAAAATATTATAGACCTGAAGTCTTCCACAGCGGGGCAAAGGCCTCCCCTGCAGTCCTTCAAGATTTTTTTGTTTTGTAATAAAAAATTGAAATGCATTTTTTGCCAGGTGGAAACATTAAGGACTAGCTTTGTTCATTTACCTGTATTTGTTCCTGCGCTTCCTCAACACTGACGGGGAACGTTTGGAAAAATACACCGATGATCTGTCGGAGCATGTCTTCTTCAACTGGAAAATGTAATGTATTTTACAAATATATCCTTATTCAATGACTGGATGTACCCGCGACATCCCTCGCTTTGAATGCAGTCTGTGACTAAAACAGTAGATACGTGGTTTAGTCATTATTATCAGTTTGTGAATATTATATACCATGAATAAAACTGGCCTAAGTTACTCCTTATAACATCAGCTATCTGCCAGTGAATTTATCGTCAAAATCGGTCAATTCGTTTCGGAGATCAACCGGAACAAACAGACAGACAGAAAACAATTTCAAAAATTGTTTTTGTTATTACCGACGTACCTACTTTCATATGCGTTTAGTAAATAACTGTTATTAAGACATTACAAACAGACACTTCAATTTTATTCATTTGCAATGATATTGTAAACTCTATTCAAGTAATTATAAGGTGAGTTTTACCTGTAGCAGGGTTGAACCATAGCAGGAGTAGCCTGCTCAATATGGTGGGTGATTCGAGATGTCCCAAATATAGCAGTCGACAGAGTCCTTCCACTACTGTAAGTCGGTATGTAGCTGACTGTAACATAAATAATTCGTACACGAAAACGTAGTTTTAACACTGAAGATCGAAACTGCCCAGTATCGTATGCAGTCTCCAAATTTAAACAGTTCATTGCGTTATGTTGTTACAAAGATCTAAATATAATTTAATAGGATTCAACTTAGGTTAGGTATATTAGTGTAGGATAGAAATGCTGATACTAGGTGGCTAATTGTTATGATTATTACTTTTGTATTATATATATTAGGTTATAGTTTATTCTAGTAGCCACCAGTATATACTTCATATACTTGGTATATGATATACTGGTCATATACTTTTAGGAACATATGAAAATTAAGTACCTGCAAGATATGTTCAAATGATATTCTCAGGTGTACAATTATAAAATGAAATATAATGACAGTCATCAAAAAACTCCTTCAGTATCTGTCTATGATACATCGCCAAACGCGGCGCGGGTTCCAAGCCATTTCTTGATGAATTATATGGTAATAACGTTTTTTTACTTTGACTTTGAACCCACTACCATTTTCCTATATGAGTGGCATATTACTAAGCACACACAGTTTTCAAAAAAGCACTTACCTGACCGTCCATTATCCGGAGAAGGACTTCGATAACAGTAGTATGGGCCGGTGAAGGTGATAGAGATGATTCTAATAAATCTGAAAATGAGAAAAAAAATGATTTTAATAACTAAACTTTAACATGTACTATGTCATTATATGATGGCGTCACAGCAGGTGATAATGCCTTCTGCTGTAGGTCATGGGATCGATTCCCAACTGTGACAAACAGTTGAGTGACGAACATTAATGCTGTTCTGTGTCTGGGTGGTAATATTATAATATACTAGCTGTTGCCCGCGACTTCGTCCGCGCGGAATTCGGTTTAATCACGCACCCCTATTTTACCCCTCGGAAAAGTAGCCTAAGTTACTCCTTGTTACATCAGCTATCTGCCAGTGAAAGTCCCGTTAAAATAGATCCAGCCATTTCAGATTAGTCGGAAAAAACAGACAGACAGACGAAAATTGTAAAAAATGTTGATTCGGTATATGTGCCGTGTATACATTTATATGCACTTAGTAAAAAGCGGTATGGATGTTTGCAACCCATTCACGCTGAAACGGCTGAACAAATTTGGATGAAATTTGGTATCAAGATAGCTTATATCATGGATTAACACATGGGCTACTTTGATTTATTCACCGCGGGTAACACCGCGGGGCGTAGCTAGTTTAATATAATTTTATTGGTGCATACGATCATCATCAAGGGTGTTATTCTCAGTAGTATTTCTCGCAGTATTCTTGGTTGCGATTTGTGCCTCTGACTCGTCTAATTCGAATACTCGAACGCCGTGCACACACAGCAAGTCGACTATGCATCGCAGTACAGTCACCACTGGCTCGTTTGAAGTGTCCATCAGCTAAAAAAAATTGGCAATTATCATAGAGCTAATCAGCGATTTTTTCTTATTTTTAAGATAAACTTTGTTAGGCGGCGTTGAGAGTAAGATTTTAAAGACGCGTCACGTTTATTGCTTTTCGTTACATGAGAGAGAAGAAAGATACTTCGAGACAAATAGAGAGCTATATTGTATTGCTGTATTGCTATGCCCTAACAGGGTTGTTGATAGTGCAAGGTGCAAGTGCAGGAAACATTGTATATTATTTAATTTTTCTCACTGCATAATCTTGTTATTATGTAGGTACTAAAATAAATATTTAAAATAAATCATACATATTTTTAATTTTCGGGAGCTACGAAGTAACAATATATACTTTAACTTTATTTCAGTATTTTCTCTGAGACAATTTGCAATTTTGTTGAGAAAATTAGTTATTAAAAATCACTCAAC
Organism: Chesias legatella; assembly: GCA_947359385.1. Classification (NCBI taxonomy): domain Eukaryota; kingdom Metazoa; phylum Arthropoda; class Insecta; order Lepidoptera; family Geometridae; genus Chesias; species Chesias legatella. Next base: position 4,333,881 of record OX375785.1, read on the forward strand.
GCATCTGAAAACTGAAGAAAATTAGTGATGTGGCTTACTTACATGAATGTATTTCTTTGTTAAGGTTTGCGTCAGACTTTAAAAGACGATAATATTTAACTATACTGCATTAATTTACTTATTAAGATGAAGAGATTCAATAATAAAAGTTTTGAATGTATACTTACATTAACAAAGAAGAATGCTTTGTGTTTTTTAGCAAACTGTATGTCCAACATTCCATACAAGGCAACAGTTTCTAATGCGGTCATAACTATATCCGGATTTTGTAATATTTCCGCCTGAAAACAAAATTTCATATCGATTCATAAAGAAGGATTGGTTCTTGTGATGTAGTCAATACTATATCCACTTAAAACTTTCAAATTTTTTATTTGTTGTAGATCTTATTACTATTTTTACATGTCTGCCTAAAAATAGACTGCTATGTATTTTAGTTTCTTTATTCCGTCCTAGCTTTTAAATGCCTGAACAGATTTGGATGTATGGTGTCGCTAGCATGACTCTTTACAAAAGAAACTAGCAGTCCATTCCGGCTTTGTACGGATGGAACTCATCTTTCTCAGGATAAGGTTTTCTATTAGTGTAAGAATTTAGTGGTTTCGAAGATTATCTTCTACATCAAAACGAACAAATACCTCTTTGTAATAGTGTAGATAAGGTTAGTTTATAGATCAATTTCAGTTAAACACGAGTCTCCTGTCTTCTTAGGATGAACTTTAAAACATAGTATTTTTAGATCGCAGAATCAGTCGTGCAGTGAGTACTCCAAATAATATTACGGCTTCGTAAAAACTAACCTCCAGCTCATTGAAGATATCCCACAATGTCGGGGTAACAGTGGTAAGTTGAGTCGTATCTAAAGCGCAGTTCAGAATGGTCAAACATTTGGTTAGAGTCACCTTGTCGGACAGCTTTTCCTTGATCGCCTGTAATTGGAAAATGGACCTCATTACCTGTACAAAAAGCCTTAATTGCTTCTTTGATAATGGGCGTATATTATAGCTATCTCATGTTATTTGTTACATTTAATTATCAGCCTTTACATCCATTTGTGTAAGTCATATTAATCAGTTGTGTACCTTTAATTAATTTAGATGCAAAGGTAAACTAGTCCTAGAAGTGAAACTGACTCTCGAACTAGTGTTGTGAAATGATTTAAGTGCGCCTATAAGAGGCTCCTTTTGTGAACTTGACATATTCGAATTTTTGGTTTTACAACATGCCGGCTTCCTCTCGATGTGTTCTTAGCCCGTTTATGAGAATGTGTTCAATTTTTTCAAGCGAAAAACTCATTGTTTCACTCAAGGGATTTGAACCCACGACCTCCGGATTGAAACTCAGGCTCTCCACTGGGCCACTATGCTCTCAGGTAAGGTTGAAAAGAGATGGATCCTATACATATACTGCCTGTCTTTAAATGAATGTTTTCTGTTTTTGTTACGTCGGGTCACAGGCAAACTTGTTAAAACAAATAGGTCATATTTACAATGATGTCGCAAAGGGAAATGAACGTTATTCTAAGGCGTTACGATATGATATTGTATTACTCACCGGTGTAGGTTTCGGTGTGGGCGGGGGGGCGACATACTGTACGTTCAGCTCGTCTAGTTTCTTCTGAATATCCTCCACCTAAAATTGGGTTACAAAAAGTTTTCATTTTAACTGCAAAGTCTATTAATCAGAAATATAGCATGTGCTTTTTTTCGCTATGTATACACGCTCTGGATTTTGGGAAGTTATATTCAAATAAATAATGAATAAATATTGATGGATATTTCACAAAACGCTTAAGGGAACTAGATAACCAATAAAATACCACCTGTTTTTTTGTAAATCACACACATATATTATAATGGCAAAGTTTGTGTGTATGTTTGTTACTCCTTCACGATCAGACGGCTGAATGGATTTGGATGAAATTTGGTACCAGGATAGCTTATATGGATGGACGATAACACATGGGCTACTTTTTATCCCGGAAAAGTGCAGTGTTCCCGTGAGATGACTTATTCACCGTGGGGCGCTGTTACCCCCGCGTTTACCTCGGCTGCTAGACTGTCTTTAGGTTGTTATTCATTGTCTATACGTTATCATAATGTTAAAATAGTGTTTGTATACTTCATACTGTTTACCGTGAATACATATTATAATAGTAAAAAAAATATAGATTTTTCTTCTCTCCATTTAAAGACAATTCTTAATAACGCGATAAAACGCACTGTCCCTTAGCGTCGCTATATGCAGTATACACTGTATCAAAAAAGTTCTTACCTCGGCTTTACACTCAGCCGCAAGTGCGTAGTTTTGCTTTTGGACCGCCTCCTCTTGTGCTTCCATTGCGACATTCAGAGACACGCGAAGTTTGGCCCTCTGAGAACAGTACAAACATTAAAATGGTCATAGTTTACTGATCTTAAAGGCCTCGGGGCTACCCAAAACAGGGTTACCAACAGGAAAAACATAGTTTTTAAGACCTTTTCGCAGACATTGTTTGGCCCCAAAACATAATTGGAAATAATTGGCTGCATTTTTTTTTTTTTATTTAACTAATTTTTGATCTTGAAAAGCATTTCTTATCCACCATAAATCTTTAAAGACTAGATATCTTTTGAGCATTATTGCTATGTAATAGTTTAGTATTTTCGTCCCGGGAAGTACCCGGCATAAGTTCCACTGCTGGTGAAAAACTCACCTGCAGTTTCACCTCTGTGGACTCGACGGGCATGGGCGGCGGCAGCGGCGCTTCCGGTTCCGGGGGGTCCCTCAAAGCGGATATCACTCCGCGGATGAGCTCCATGCGGAGCCCCACGTCTGGTACCACCAACTCCAGCGCGGAGACGAACGCGCGAATCACGTCCGCGCTCAGGGCTCCGTACTCACCTACAATAGAATACAATATATCTTAATGTACACCATAAGCAAAACAACATACAAAAATACTACTGTTGACATACAATTGGCACAATGGGCGGCCTTATCGCTTAAAGCGATCTCTTCCATGCAACCTTTGGATGGACAGGATATACGCGGACAACAAACTATAATTATACATATCGATGTTATAAAATACAAACACATACGCACTATACATAGTACATAATACTTATCGATATAGGTACAATACATAAAACCTATATAAATTCGTGAAACTTCATTTGCAGCAGGAATTCAGCACTCAATGCTGAATTTTGTGATCTTATTTAAATTTTTATTAGTATTTTTTGGCATTGTTTATTTAGAATAAGTATGTGTGTATATGGGTCCATTGTTGCCTGAAATAAATGATTTAATTTAATAATTTAATTTAAATGTCATCAGCCCGCATGTAACTGGCCTCAGTTGGTAATAACATCCTACTAATATTATAAACATGAAAGTTTGTGAGGATGTATGGATGTATGTTACTCTTTCACGCAAAAAAGGCTGAATTAAATTGGATGAAATCTGGCACCAAGATAGCTTATATCCTGCATTAACACATAGGCTACTTTGATCCCGGATGATTTATTCACCGCCGGTAATACCGCGGGCCGCGGGTCGCGTCGTACACGTGCAGCAAGCGGCCCAGCTCGTGCAGCACGTACTGTTACATACCAGTGAGCACGTCAGTGATCAGCTGATGCAGAGCGGTGCGCGAGGCGGGGTCGGTCGCGTCGTACACGTGCAGCAAGCGGCCCAGCTCGTGCAGCACGTACTGTTACATACCAGTGAGCACGTCAGTGATCAGCTGATGCAGAGCGGTGCGCGAGGCGGGGTCGGTCGCGTCGTACACGTGCAGCAAGCGGCCCAGCTCGTGCAGCACGTACTGTTACATACCAGTGAGCACGTCAGTGATCAGCTGATGCAGAGCGGTGCGCGAGGCGGGGTCGGTCGCGTCGTACACGTGCAGCAAGCGGCCCAGCTCGTGCAGCACGTACTGTTACATACCAGTGAGCACGTCAGTGATCAGCTGATGCAGAGCGGTGCGCGAGGCGGGGTCGGTCGCGTCGTACACGTGCAGCAAGCGGCCCAGCTCGTGCAGCACGTACTGTTACATACCAGTGAGCACGTCAGTGATCAGCTGATGCAGAGCGGTGCGCGAGGCGGGGTCGGTCGCGTCGTACACGTGCAGCAAGCGGCCCAGCTCGTGCAGCACGTACTGTTACATACCAGTGAGCACGTCAGTGATCAGCTGATGCAGAGCGGTGCGCGAGGCGGGGTCGGTCGCGTCGTACACGTGCAGCAAGCGGCCCAGCTCGTGCAGCACGTACTGTTACATACCAGTGAGCACGTCAGTGATCAGCTGATGCAGAGCGGTGCGCGAGGCGGGGTCGGTCGCGTCGTACACGTGCAGCAAGCGGCCCAGCTCGTGCAGCACGTACTGTTACATACCAGTGAGCACGTCAGTGATCAGCTGATGCAGAGCGGTGCGCGAGGCGGGGTCGGTCGCGTCGTACACGTGCAGCAAGCGGCCCAGCTCGTGCAGTACGTACTGCCGGGTGCTGAACCCGGCGGGGTCCCCCGTCTCCGACGGGCACGGGGACTCCAATATACTACAACGAATAATATTATATGCATGACTATATCATAGTATATCATAGTGAAGAGCTACGGTTGTTTTTTAAAAGTCTGATGTCAGCAAGGCCGACTTTTTTTTTAATTAAAAAAATACCCATCGTATTTCGAACTTGGACGTTACTATGTCTTGTAATGCACAATTAGTATGGTATGCTTTTTTTTTACTACTATCAAAAAACATTAAGAAAAAAATATACTAAGCCAATAAAACTTGTCACTTACGCTCTTATATACCCGGTGAGGACGACCAGATCCGGTAGAATAGTCTCCAGAGTGTCGTGATCCTCGATCTTCTGCAAATGTTCCGCCAGATGGCGCCAGTACCACGACGTCTCCTTGTTCAACTTCTCACTAGATATGAGACGCAGAGATTTATCAGTTGGTAACCACTCTAGCAGCTCTGATATTGGAAGGCGTCTGAAAATATTAAAGTAACCACATTTTATGCCGGGTACAAAAGTACAGTGACTTATAAGCAAAAACCCATGACTTATGTCCGTTTGAGAACTAGACACAATACCATTCTATCATTCAGTTCATCATATTTATTACGAAAAAAGTGGATTTATAGTATAGACAAAATGTGTGCAAACTGCATTAGCAACACATGGAGAAAATAATCGTGAAAAAATTTGAATGACAGACTGACATGCGCATATAATTTGGCAGAAAGCTGATGTTATAAGGAGTAACGTAGGCTACTTTTACACTGACTTGAAAAGCGACTCCAAAAGTTTCCCAGCGACGTACTGCGAGTCTTTAGCGTCGTTCGCATTGTCCAGCCGTATCCCCTTCAGCAAGTCCACTATGTTTCCTTGGAAAGTACTCAGCCAACCAGGTATCAGTATCTCTTCGACAACGCGGCGCACGCGTTGACTCCGTTCAGTGAGACCAACCTAACGACACGAACAACATACAAATAAATAAGTCACACTTACAATTTTTGTCGAAAGCCTCTAAGGAAAGTCGCGATATTTTTTGGACATTTCACACAGCGCTATCTAGCCCTAAACTAACCATATCATTGGAACCAGACAACTGATATAATACTATTCACACACATTATTTTTCGTAAATACACACATATTAGATAGTAACACTGCCTTCTACACTGTAGGTTGTGGGTTCGATTCCCACCCAGCCAACCACTGGTGATGAACATAGATATTTGTTGTGTCTGGGTGTTAACAAATAAAATAATAATTGGTGGACATTTCACAGAGTCTGCCAAAAGGATTTCAAATTTAAAAACCATAAGGTTTAGAAGATAAACTGCCTCAGAAACTACATTTTTGGGTATCCTGGGCCTTTAAAAGACAAATCTCACCTTCAAAATCAACACTCGCTGTCGAACCCTCAACTGGGTAACATTAATGGAGGATATGTACAGAAAGGCCGCGCGCCTCACCGCCTCATCCACGTCGCAAAGTCTCTCAAGTACGTACGGCACGTTGCGGATGCATTTAGCTATGGACATCACAACAGCTCTGTGGACAAAACCAAAGTGAAAAATTAATATTAATGGACATTTCACCCAGCGCTATCTAGCCCCAAACTAAGTACAGCTTGTACTGTAGGAAGCAAGTAACTGACAGAATACTTATATACTTTTTAAGCACATACGAATATATACAATCCGTATTAACACCCAGACACAGAAGAAACATCTATTTTTGTCACACAAACTTTAGCCTTAGGTGGAAATCGAGCCGACGAACTACAGAGCAGAAGGCAGAGATATGTTATGTTATGATATGTTTGTTACTCCTTCACGCACAAACGGCTTGATGGATTTGGATGAAATTTGGTATCAGGATAGCTTACATCCTGGATTAACCATAGGCTACTTTTAATGCCGGAAAAGTGCAGTGTTCGCGTGGGAGCAAATAAAGTGTACAAACTTATTCACCACAGGGCGCAGCTAGTAAATAATATACACAATAAACAGGAGACTATACCTTCTGACAGAAGAACTAGGGTCGCAACTCATGTGGAACTGGTAGGCGCGGGTGACCTCGTCATTTGGCTCCATTGGCATCTGCAGCCGGGTCAGAGCTAGCGCCGCGCGGCCGCGCACCGCACCGCGGGTGTCTTGTAGCCGTTCCATCTGTTACAACCATTTTATATCATAAACAACACACACACACACACCCACAAACACAACACACACGCACAACTTTTTTAATGCAGCAAGCACTATTCTCTTCTTACAGGCAGTGGAATTTAGCTATGTTCTGCCGCCAAGCAATACATTCTCGTTACTGTGTTCTGATTTGAAAGGTCGCCGGTAAAATTAAAAAGAAAGAAAAAAATATTTTTTGTCTAACTAACTGTACTTAGCACTAACTACATACACTAATTATATGAAGGTTGGTCTAATAATTGTATGTAATCGGGTGTATGAGTTGTCAACATTGCCCATACAAAATTATACACACAGACACCTATAAATACTTAGAAGACCACCCAAGAAATATTTAGATATACCTGACATATTTTCGGTAGATGTTACCACTTAACATAAAGTGGGGCCATCTGCTCGTACCGTAACACTATCACATGTAACTGTCACCAGCACATTTGCTTTCCTAGATTTAGATAATTAATGATCATGAAAAATTTCGATATAAAGCTGTCTTCCAAAAGAATAACTAAAATAAAAAAAAATCATATAATACAAAAGAAATATTGTCAATATGTAATAATATTGTAATTTGTTGTATTGTCATTTAAGTAATATCATAAATAAATAAAAAATTACTCCTTCAGTCTATCTCAGTGTATGGACACTATTTGAGCAGAAGTATGGTGCGGTGATTACCTGGGATTGAAGCAGCTTATCACACAAGGCATCATCAAGAGATGCGTCTTCACCCAACGCCGACAACACAGCCGCCAGCAGCTGACTTGCCCTGTATCTCACTGATTGGCCGGACACACACTGACACTGCACATATAATAAAACATCAATATCATTCATATGAATAAATAAATAAAAATAGAGTTAAAATAACAATAACATATTTTTTACTAAATACGTATAGAAGTTTATGCAGTACGTATAAAAATATTACATTTTTGGCTGTCTGACTGTTTGTTCTGGTAAATCTCCGAAACAGCTGGATCGATTTTGACGGGACTTTCACTGGTGACTTTCACAAAGTGAAGTGATCTGCTAGTTACAGAGCCAGAAAGAATGGTGGTCTAATGTTGTGACTTTAAAAAATGATGTGTGCAATGATTATATCAGCAGACATTTCACACAGCAATATCTAGCCTCAATCTTTCTCTTTGAAACTTCTTGGACACTTTTCATTGGCCTTCTATATTTATGTTTGTGAATGTTTCGTACTAGCTGTTAGTTTCCCTAAGAATCTAAAATAAAAAAATAAAAAACAAACTAAGCATAGCTTTTACTTTGGGAACCAGTAACTGATAGAATGCTTATATAATTTTTAGTGTAAATATATAAATAATAACACCCAGGCACAGAAAAAACATCTATGTTCATCACACAAACATTCATCCCTGTTGGGAATCAAACCCATGACCTTCAGCCCAGAAGGCAGTTACTATCAACTGAGCTATGAGGCCAATCAGTAAATGGATATTAAAATTCACATTAATTTGAACACAAACAATTCAAAGCCACATAACAATTCAGATTGGGTTCTACAGACAAGCGTTCTGTTGCTTGTTGGGAGTAGACTTGTGCCCCTATGCTGGGAACATTAGAGACCAGTCTAAGCATTTCCATAGTCTTCCTTACCTCAAAGATGAAGTCACAGATGAAAAGCAGGAACTCTTCCTCATCATCAAGCGATGTGCAGAAAGTAGCTACAAACTGTACCACACGGTCCACATTCGCACTTGTGTCTCCAAATGTAAACAAATATTGAAGTGCATTCTTGAAGCTCTCACGGAATGAGTCTTCATCAAGCTGAAATCATGAGACGGGATATCTAAACAGTTCCACCAGATCATTTGGTACCACTTTAACAACCTGTATTCAGAATTTATTGGATTTAGTTTTAGTTTTAACAAGGGACAAAGGAACAAGGGATTCAACAAAGAAGACACTGCATGGGACGCCCTAAGCAAGATGTCAGTGCAAGCCTATGTCTCTCCTAATAGTAATTTCATCGTATGAAGTTATTATAATTAAAAAGAAATGTAGAATGAACAAAAAATTGGTAACTGCGAATGTACATATTTTACCTTTATTATTAGAATTTTTCCGGAGGATGAGGTAAGTAACAGAGATTGTGGAAGTTACCTTTTTGTAAAGCTTGATCATTTCTTTCACATACTTTTTGTGCTGCACTACGTTATATTGGACATTATGGAATATTTTGAACATCACTGGATTGTTACGAGGATTCGGCTTCGGCACTGCGGCTGACGAAGCCAAGCGAGGAGCTTCATTGTCCGCTACAGCAACAGGCATTTTGATTCCTTGAAAACTGCACTTTTAATCTTTATTCACACTTTAGTCACAAATACAAACAATACATAGGCCGATAAACAGCGTGAGCGTAGTGCAATGTCGTTAATCGTTTTCGTTTTCTTTCTGTCCCGATAGCGGCGCAAGCGGTTTGTTTTGACAGGCATTTGAATTGAATTGACACTGACAAATAACTATTGTCGTTTTTTTTCTCTTTTTGCCTTCACAGGGCTTGTTGTGTATTGCCATTCATCACATTTTTATGTTGAATGATAACTAATGCTTTGTTTGTAATCTTCAGATTTAAAATTGCAAGCACCTATTTCTGGGTTTTTCTACAGTCTAATGCAATATAATTAATTAAATATTAACAGTCCCAGATGCGGCGGTCCGAACTTAACGTATGGTAGGCGCTATTACATAGGTTAACTACATATATCATGTCCATTACCTACAGACTCCCACAGATTCAAAAGACCGTTTGCACCACAAGGTCTTTTCTGCAGCGGTCAGTACAGAGCGCCAGTCGCGTGTGCACATCGAAGATCATTATCACCTAAGAGTATTAGGTATACTCAGGTGATAAATTTGCAATACGGAGATGTAGGAACAAAACACAATATTGATTTCGTCAAAAAGTTTAATGTACCTACAATAAACGATAAAATAAAATCTTAGAATTAATTATGTACAAATCACGTGATTATTTAAGTTTATTAAGATAAACATGGCACCTGTTATAAATTAGTAAAATGATGCGTGGAAAATATTTGAATACAATTAATTAAATTAATGATGTTTACTTATTATAGATTTTGTGCGTTTTGTAGCATTACAGATAAGTATTAAAGTTTATTTATTATTACCATTACAAAAAGCTTAATTTAATATTGTAGGCTTAGGATTATAACTAAGTAGCATTGCGGGTAGGTAGATATTTAACCTTTCCTTATTGGCAATAATAAATTTGTTTTATTATCCAATTGCCTGTGCGTATGAACTTAAAAACTGTAAATTTATATAATTGTAACCATGTGAGTCGCTCATTAATCCAAATCCTCAATAAGCGAGTCCAGCTCCTTTTTGAGCGAGCACGACTCCTCCCGCTGTTTGAGTACGTCATCCTTCAGTCGGTCCACGTTAGCCATGAGGAGTGCGTTGCCTTTCTTCAGCGCGTTCACCCTCGACTCGTGCCTTTTGAGGCGGGTCGTGAGATTATCCTTCTTATTCGGTAGAGGCGCGTCCTGAAATATAACCAAAAAAAAGATTTTAATAAAAAGACCTTTTTACAGGATTCATACAACTGGCCGCTACATGGGAAATTAAAAAATTACTGTGTAAACCTTGACGAGATAGTGAACGCCCAAATGAAAATTTACATGACATGTGCTTACTCTGCAATTCTGAATGTAATTTGTAGTTTAGTTAGACTGATGGAGTGTCATTGTGATCTGGTCGTTCCTATCATCAACATTTAAGATCATCGAATGATGATCGATAGTCACATTTGCTGACCACTTTCGTGATTCGGGTCAAAATCGAGGTTGAAAACGAAAAAATGGCCACTGATCAATGATTCAATTGTGGCACGATTGGGTGTGACTGGTTTTGAACCCAGAAGTTGTTATTCAAAGTAATCAACTCACCTCAGGTTCACTCTCGCTTTCGGTTTCACTTTCGGTGTCCTGTTCCGTCTCTGTCTCTGTCTCTTCCTCTTCAGACTCGCTCTTTTTCTCTTCCTCCTCCTCCTCCTCTTCCTCTTCGTCCTCGTCTTCCTCATCTGAGCCAACTTCCTTCATCATAGCTGCCATCTTGTCTACCTCTCGTTTGAGTTCTTTGTATTTTTTCTTTTCATCTCTGTGGAATGGCAAAAATACCTATGTACTAAGTAGTGTGTTCAGAAGTAGAGACATTTAAATAAATAAATAATGAAGCCGTAGGAATCTACCAAATCATAACGTTGTCTTATAACAACATCAGCTGTCTTATCTATGTTTAAAGTACAGAGGTTTTATTTCATGACGCTCTAGTCTAGTGGCTTATATGAAATAAAGGTAGACCATGATCGATCGCGTAAGTAGTATGGGAATGACTTAAGTGAAAAGATTGTGTGTAAACTTCTGAAGGTCTGAATTTGTTCATAATAATTTTTTAATATAATTGGTACTAGTTCTTACTTAAGAGCGGCCTGTTGGTTCTTCAGCGACATCTTGTATGCCATCCTTTCCCTTTTCATGTTGTCTTGCTTCTGTTTCAGATGTATGATCTTGTTTCTCATGTTGCGAACTTCCTTCTCCATTCTTTTCTGCTTCTTTTCTTCGCTTTCCTCCTGGAATAGGTATTTTATATTCGTAGTAATTGTCTCGTTACACATTATGTTCATTATTTATCTACTCGCTTCACAACTCAGTTGGTACTCTGCGCTGCAGGTCGTGGGTTGGATTCCCACTCAGGACAACGAATTGTGTGACGAATATAGATGTTTGTTCTGTGTCTGGGTGTTAATATTTATTATACGTAAAAAACGTATATAAGTATTAAACAGTTTGTTACGCTATGCTTACTTTGGGGCTAGATGGTGCTAAAATGTGTAAAATGTCGACTAATATTTATTAATACAAGGTGCGCTATCAGTTCGCTTTTTATATTATCGCACACCATCTTAGATCCCTGAATAAGAGAAACTTCGTTCTAGCAACTAGTTGCTACGGTAGTCATTTTACGGACCATTATACTTCCTGTCGCGCTGTTTCCATGCCAACTTCATAAGTGTCATTCTTATAAAATGGACATGAACTGAATGTCTATAAAACATGTGACTGATTGCGATGCACCGAAACCAAATTTATAAAAGTTCATTGTGTCCAATTAACTATGCACATATAAATTTACCTCCTCAGGTTCAGAGTCCTCTTCCTCTTCAAAGCTATCATCTTTCGTGACTGAAAGTTGACTCTTGATAGCATGGCTTGAGCGCCTGGAGCCGACATTTGTAGGCATTATACCCTGAAATTAAAAACGATCGTTGTTAATTGGTTGTAACTAGTTACCTTTCTCAATTTGAATTTTTTATGTTATACAACAGCTTTCCATTTTAGTAGGTATCACTTTCACTCTCATTAAATAAACGTAAGAAAAACGGTTTAGATATTTCGGTTCTGATTTATTAAGAATAAGGACATTTCCGCAACATCTAAATCAATGAACAAATTTTATTTGAAATAAATAATAAACTAGTTGAAAGTAAAAAAAAGAATGTTAAAATGGTTAAAGGTTCATGTTATTTTTTTAGATAGATTTCAAAGATAGTTACATTTTTTTCAGATTGTGTCATATACCTCATACCTCATAGTCCTCGTTATTAGTATAAGCAGTATTATAATAAGCGTTATTGTTTGCGTCAGATGCAGTTTTCCTCAGCTTGTCTGCTTCAGGTGAATTGATGTCTATATTCAACAACCTACATTGCTTTTCAAATTCAAGCTGTCTCTTTTGATAGAAAGACAGCGGCTCCTCAGATGTATATGTTTCTTCAAAGTTATTCTGCAAAGTTGTTAGTAAAGCATTAGGAGCTTGCTTAAAACACTATAAAATGTTTAAATTGTGAATGTATCCTATCATTTTAGTAGTTATTATAGTGTTATAAATGCAGTCCATAGTTACCGTTAAAGCTTGTTCCAACTTCTTTTGTATTTCGGCGTTTAATCGCTTCTGCTCTTCTAGTTCAGTTATAGCGGTGTCTCGTTCTTCAGCCGCTTGTAGGTACTGTTTTTCCAAATTATCGGCAGTCTCTTTCGCTTTTTCTACTTCCATTTTTAAATTGGTTACCAGTCTTTCATCATAAGCGTCTGTCACAGATATAACTGTTTTGTGTTGCTCTTGTTTGATAATAGCTCTTTCTCTAGCTACTTCTGCTTCTAAGTTTGCTATCCTTGTCAGCAGACGTTTGTTTTCTCTTTCTTGTGCTTCTTTATTTCTGTCAACAAAAGATATTTATCGCCATTTTATATGACACAGATTTATAAATAGTAAAATATGGTTTTATAGTTATTTTATACATTTACCTAAGTTCAATGGCAAGCAACTGCTTAGTAGACTGAAGATCGTCTCTCACGCGATCAATGTCGTCCATCTCATCAATTTCTTCTTCTTCTGCTGTCGGTCCAGGAAGCTGCGATAACTTGAATGTTACAAATATACCGAATTATAATAAACCGAAATAAATTCTACGTTGTGAAAATGAATACGTTTGAAATGATTGGTTACCTCGTTTACAGCAACACCCGAAGGAGAAGCGGCAAGATTAGCCTGTGACATCGACTTCTGGACTTGCTCTTCGATCGTCATCTGTCTTCTGAACTTCCTCAAGCCCTCCAGATTCGGCTTACTCCTATCGTTGGTCTTGGTTTTCTTTAGTCTCACCCCCTTGTTGATTTCTTTCAGCAGCTCGTTGTGAGTTGTGGGCTTCTCAGATTCGAAAATAAATTGGTCTTTGTTCTTCACTACTGTTTTTGAAATAATGGGGCTCGATCTGAAAACATTGACGGTTGAAATAGAATCAATGACCTTGAATAACAATAAAATCGGCCCACACAGCTTTTAATTACATTGGATCGGGGGACTGTGTTTGACTCATAAAAATCTTTTGATCGCAACCGTGTGAAATATTTATTAGTAATATAATTTTGCTTTTGAAATATCTACAAAATTTGTAAATTTTAGATAATTTTAATTCATACATTTCGTCACAATTGCTACTTGAAATCATTATTAGTCAGGTTTAGCGTAGTATAGTATTATAATAGAAAAGGTAAGTAATATACCTACCCAGTTTTAATTACCCGTATCAGCCTCTTTAGTAACTACATGCACACAGGCCTGCTCGGAGCAAGGAGTGTGGTTCTTAAATTGGGGAATCAAAAAAAATTCAATTGGGGTTGGGTGATTTCGTCATTAACAAAATATATTGGCGGGCTATTCCGATACAAAAGTTACAAAACGTTCTACACGATATCTTTTCGCTCATCAATTTCCCGTGACATTATTAGGTATTTATTACTAGATGCGCCCCTCGGTATTACCCGCGGTGAGTCCACGGGAAAACTGCACTTTTCCGGAATAAAAAAGTAGCCTATAACCGCTACCGTCTACGTCATACAATATTACAAAAATAATAATAATAAAATATAATATATAAATAATTATTATGATTAATATTACAATTGTCCTACCTGTCGTTACAAACAACGTGTTTGAGCTTCTTCCCTTCTTCAACTTCCTTCATCATGTCGCTCCAGTCTGGCCTCCTTCGTGGCCGGCTCCTCAGTGACTCCAGTTTCTTCAACTTCGTCGGGTCTATGGGGGCTTTCTTGAACTCTGGCGGTGGCGGCATCTTAGGGGGAAGCGGCGGCGGCATCGGCGGTGGGGTTGGCTTCAGTAAACCTGGAATCGGTAGGTGGTGATATTTAATTAGGTTTGTTCCAGCTTGTTATTTCTGGTAATGTAATGGTTACTGTACATTGTTGAAATTTTAGGACAGCAAAAAGGCTTTCAATATGGTTTATTGGTATATATGATTAAATTTTTATTAATTCTATCCAGCATTAGAAATTTATTGGCTGAAGCGCTAGTATGTTGAGGATAAGCTGAATTTTACTATTAATGTATGTTAGTTATTGATAAATAAATGCTGCAAAAATCCTTTCTTAATCGGATAATAAGTTGTGTCATATCAGATTTTAAATATATTGAAAAAAAAGTTTTTTTCTACCTTTTCAAGTCGGTCAGTTAGAACGAAAGTTACAATGCGTTTTCAGGAATATTTTATGATTGGCGTTTGTTACGGTACATTTATATACACTACACATATACTACTACATATTTTATATACATGTAGGTAATGATCATCTCCCTAAATATACATAATATTATTATATCGTTGAGCGTTACCCTATTTTCACACTACTAGAACTCTGCATTCACCGGATCGAACCCGTACCTTCTGCACATCATTAAATAATACTATTGAATAACCTGCCTTCTACGATAAAGGTCGTGGGTTCGATTCCCACCCAGGACAAATATTTGAATGACGAATATAGATAATTTGTTCTGTGTTATGTATTAAAGTATGTATTACAAAAATAAGACTATTAGTATTATATCAGTTGTCTGGTTCCCATGATACAAGATATGCTTAGCTTTCTTTGGGGCTAGATGGCGCTGTGTGAAATGTCTACCAATATTTATTTATTCATATTTTTATTTGAATAACATTAAAAAATTAACCTAACAACGTGAGTATTAAATCAAAAAAAAATGTGAGCCGTCACGGGACGCCTGGCAGATGTGAAACATCGACATTATTTTGTAAGAAACTAAGTACCACATCACTAATAATGTTTATGATTTGTCGTAACCTTGAACGGACCAATCAGCGCTCATGCCGTGGCGACGCGTCGCCAAGCCAGAAATCGGTTTTACGTGCGGCTATAGATGTTTCACATCAAAATTAAGATTTTCATTACTGATTTAATATTATATTGAGTGGTAAAAAGGATGGTATCTAAATAAAGTGTGATGCAGTGCGCAACGTCTTTACAAAAAGTAAATAAAATGACTAACATGGTAAGTTTTGTACAACAAAAACAAAACATATCTAATCAAAAAAATACTTAAAACACCCAATACATTTCTTTACCCACCTATGAAGGGAAAACTTTCGGAATCCTCAGCCATTTTCACTGACACTTAATTCACAGTTACTAAAACTTTGTTAGAAATTTTGTCCAACTAGGTTTCTTATTTGAGTATTACGTTACAAATATTCTCTTTAACCGTTTAAAATCTAAATTAAAACGTACTTCCGATGACAATAAAATTCGTGAAGATACTTATATCAATTTACAATTTGAAGAAACAACTAAGAACGTTTGGAAGTTAGAATTTTAAATTGATGTTCGATGCACACTTGCTCTCCGACCGAGGCATGTCAGCGTTTGCACCTGCGAACGCACGCGGAACTGAAGACTATTTCTGTATACATTTAGACCAAAGCTAGACTGGCGCACAAGAGATCAAAAGGTAACGAAGTGCACCCAGCTATTCGAGAATTTAGCATCAGGTACAATAAATAGAAAACATGAACACGCCACACACATTCTCAGACATAGTCCGCATCTCAAAATGATCAAGTCCCAGCCAGTTGCTCGAATCAGAACACAATTCGCATGAATAGGAATGATCCCAGTTGAAGAAAACATGACGAAGGACCTGTTTTTGCACCTGGTCATAATAACTTCGACTAGCCTCACAGCTCACTTGGTTGTAACTCTGTAGGTCGTGGGTTCGATTCCCACCCAGGACAAACATTTGTGTGACGAAATATGTATGTTCTGTGTCTAGGTGTTAATATGTATTATATGTATGTATTTCCACACAGTATTGTATGTATTCTATCAGTTGTCTGGTTCATACCCAGGCAATTTGCCCACCTTTAGACTTGCAGAATAGAACATCTCATGTATGCCTGTAATTTTACCGGCACCTAGACTGTTCAAGCCGGAACAGAAATGTTGGGACTGATATAGGCATTGTGGCTGTACTTCCCCAAATGAACACTTTAATGTACACTGACAAGGTTTATGTCGAATCCTATAATTCATATCTTTATAAAAACAAGGCAGTAGTTTGAGTATGAACACCCCATAACCAGTTGGGTATGATGCTACTAATACAATGATTGAGCTCTTGGGGCAGAAATCACGCTGATTGCTGCGACATGTCTAGTTAGTTTATTAAACAAATCGAAATAAATAAATAATATGTATTTTCAAATCATGTTTTCTGTTTTCTCTTACTGGGTCTAATGTTGTTATAGGAAACTTCTATTACCAATTGATATGAAATCTTCACTGACTTCTAACATATATTTTATTTGGAGCAGTGACAAATGCATTCAACGATCTAATCGATACATTTCTACACCATTGCATTGTCGAGCCGAAGCGTAATCCATCTAATTATAATGCGATAGAAAGTGCTAGTGTGTCAATGTTGGAGGCAAATAGATTAAGCACATACGTGCCTATTTTGATATGTTGATTCGTTGCTATTATTTCAGCTAAATAGAAACAAACCCTGAGTGGTGCTTACTTGCGGTTATAGTATAAAATTGAACGCCAATTTTACGTGGCTATCTTGTTTAGATGAAGAATTATCACATTCTGGCTTCCTCTATCATCAGGTAGGTACAAATATGGTCACCTAAATAACGCCAAATTAAAATAATGGATAATCAAAATAATTCGTACAAAAGAGTTTAAATTATGTATTTGAATAAATCCTTCTGGCTTTAGGATGAAGTTTACATATTTTTCGTAAATCTATACTTGATAGGCCATATTGCCGAAAGCCTTTTGAGACATAATCTTGTAGAGATTTATTCACTCCTTTTTTACCCCGATGAGGTAAGTCGATCCTTAGTGAACCACTTTTCACCTTGTTTAATATCACGAATTTTACTTGCAAGTAGATATGAATCATTTGTAACTGATCATCCTAATTCATCATCATAACATGTTAATTTCAATGATATACTGGCACCTCGCAGCGGAACCCGACTCATAAATGTACTACTTGGCAGTCGGATTTCGTTAGTGACACTAAGTATTTTCTGGTGTATTGACCTCGTCTGTATTTTCGATCACACCAAAGATTATTGGCAGACAGTATTATATAAAGAAAAATATATACTTAAAATGTAGGTGATATACGTGTATCAATAGCTGCTCTAAATAATGAAAATCACCTTTTCTCGTCAGATTCAAAATAACTGTATTATACTTACTTCTCAAACTTTCATTCTTGGTCAGCGTGTGGCCCTTAGGTATTTCGTTAGCCAGGGTCTTGTCTATATTCTCCTTGACACGTTCGTGCAGAGGGTCTCTCCATTTTTTCACAGGCCCATCGATAACGTCTTTCGATAGAGCTTTCTGTAGCGAAGGCTTACGCGGCGGAAGCTGAAAACAATGAAATATAATATCAAAAATAATTAAAGAAGACATATATTATGTGTGTTATGACGTATATTATGTGAATTTCAAAGAAAAGCTTGAACAGTTTATTGTTAATCACGAGTGCAAAAACTTATTAAATGATGTCAAATTTAAATTTCAATCAATCACCATTCTTGATAGCTTCAGAAAGCAGTGTTAAAGAGGTTAAAATATTCTATAGATCCTGGAAATCGCGATGTCATTATTAACTTTCTCAAATGTTAAAGCTTAATGCTATAATACCTTTGATGGCGTCTTTTCGAGAGGTGTTGGAGGTTTTGTAGCCATTTTGGGTGTATCTTCAACCTTTTCTGGTTCAGATTTTTCTACTTTTATTGCCGATTTTTCTGCTTTTACTTCAGTTTTGTTTATTGGTTTAGATGATTCTGTTTTGTTAACTAGTTTTGAAGCAGGTCTTTCTACTGATGTTTTGGCTGTTGGCTTTTCATTAATACCTTTAACTGCAGGCTTAGCTTCTTTATTAGATATCGTAGAAGTCTTATTAGTTGGAACCTTATCGTTCACCGTGCTATTAGCTTTTGTTGTACCATTTTTATCTGTTTTTTTATCTACAATAGTAACCGATTTTTCTTTGGCTTTATCATCTATAGTTCTTACACTTTTAAGTGCTGATTTCTCAGGCACCTTATCGTTTGATTTGTCTTCTGGTTTCTGAGCAGTTCTAAGACCTGGTCTACCGAATCTTGGTTTTTCCTCTGCAGGCTTTGCAGTTTTATCGGCCTGTTTGGCTGCTGAAGGTTTAACTAGTTTTTCTTCGACAGTTTCAGATACGCCGTTTTCTGTTTTATCTGGCTTTATTGTTGCCTGTTTTTTTAGAACAGCTGTAAAAGAAATATTGTTTGTAGATACTGGATCTTTAAATATTCACATATAGTCTAAAGATACTCTACGTGATGCTGTCTCAATTATTTAGGACAACCTAACCATTCAGTTATTATTATTACTTTTAGTTTTATAACCGTCAAAAGCTTTAACTTTCACTTTGACTGGCCTCACAGCTCAGTTGGTTAGTAACTCTGCCTTCTGAGCTATTATAGGTGGTGGGTTTGATTCCCACCCAGGACAAACATTTGTGAGACGAGCATTGATGTTTGTTCTATGTCTGGGTGTTAATATGTATTTATATGTATGTATTTACAAAAAAAATTATAAAATATGTGTATTCTATCAGTCATCTGGTTCCCATAGTACAAGCTATGCTTAGTTTGGAGCTAGATGGCGAAGTGTGAAATGTCCACCAATATTTATTATTTATTTATTATTAACATACAAAGCAGCAAATAGAAAAGTAGTTGAAAACAATATTAATTGATAGAAGCACGTGTCCCGGCCCCGACGCTGCAGTTTCGCGGCATTCGCGTAGGTACGTAAATAAACATCAAACATGGCGGGTGCCAAGATGGCCGACCTTCGCTATTTTAGCACGGTTACTTGTCAAAATTTTGTATAGCCAAGCAAATACGGTATTTATCATCACGAGACCGTCTAGCTAATTGCTTGTTAAATTCATAATACTAACGCTTAATTCTAAATAATAATTTAGGTACATAATTCCCGACAGAACAGCTGTTAGTGAGGTCGCGTTGTTTCACACCAGACGCTCTACGATCATTGTTAAAACCATTTTTTAGGACAATATATTTATTAAATATTTACTAAACGTTATAAACAGTACCTACTAAACAAAGATTTAAATTGTAAGTAGGTATTAATTCATTTTAAATTCTGAAACTATACATACTATATTAATTTGGAACCTAAGGTTTTACCGTGTTGATAGCTGTTGTATCATTTTTCTCTGACTACTACGTAAGAACACATCCCCAATTTTTATAATAAAGCATATTTGGATTGATCAACGGCAAATTTACGATACGAATACGACTCAATTTTCCTATCTCGTTCTCTCAGCCGTAGCGATACAGATCGCTACAGCTGTAATAAATCACTGCTAACCCCATCTCTGTTATTTTGTAAAAAGTCTGTCCTCTCTAAAAATATCGCGTAAAATCGACGTCGGCCGCTCGAAATATCTACACCTAAAGGAGAAAACTGACAAAGCATGACTCGCATAAGTATATCAGTGATAATATCATACGTTTTATATACAGGGTTCGATGTTAGAACACATTTCACACCTAAAATACTCAGGATACCATGAAATTTAACATTTAAGGCCAATAGTTTGACATAAAATATGTAATTGAATATCCTAGCTTGACAGCTTATCAATGTGACCGGAAATAAAATATAAAAAAAAAAAATTACATCCTAAGAAATAAGGCATAAATATTGCCTTTAGTTTAATTACGTCACAGAAGCGCCTCAATGATTTTTGTTATCTGATCTGAATAATATTAATCTGGGAGGTATGTGTGGTTTTAATTTACCAATTTAGATTGCACATATTTGTATCAGGTACCTTCTCAAATGAGTAGAACTCACCAAAACAACAGAATCCTATAGGTAACTCAGCTTAACTCAGCTTCTTATACGAATTGGAAAACACATTCACAAATGCACTTCTGAAATACACAATTTTACAGCCTTGTCAATCGATAAAGAAACTGTAAAAAGTCCAGAAAGAGCTATAAAACTTTTTTGTGTTCGAGAATGTAACACCGCGCACAATTCCAAACTCCAGACTAACAAAATGTTCGGTTTCGGAGACTCAATTATTCGAAGCTCGTGTCTCCTGCCAAAGTTTCTGGTAGGTGCTGACGTCACAACATCACCTACATTTGTGTGGATATGTATAACGATACGTATACAAACCTACCAACACAAATTATTTACAATGAAATATCGCTATTAGCTGGAGTAGCGTCAGTGAAAAAGTTGAGACGGTCGAGCTATTTTCGTACAGATTATTTCTAAACAAACGTGGAACGCTTTGGTTTATTTGAAATGCATATTATTCACATCTTCGTGCTATTGAGGTAGCAAACATTTTACGCCAATATCGTTTGAGGGTTGAAACAATGACACGATAAGAAGACATCGTCGTTTATAGGCAGAGTAATTCTCATTCTGAACAATGGTATGTCTTGTTAATGTTTTTAAAGACCGAAAAGCTCTTTAGGTGTCTCAAGCTCGAAGACGTCACACAAACAGATATTATGCCTACCTTATCAATAAGACCAGTGAATTGAATCAAGTATGTCAAATTTAATAGTGAAATTTTATTTAGTTGATCGATTGTGTTGTCTACGTGTTTTTGCTGACAGTACAATCTTCACACTAAACACGCAACGCAAGCAGAGAAGACAATGTACTCTCTTCCGCTTCCTTTTGTTTCACAGCAAATATAGATATATATAAATAAAATAAACAGCTAAAGTTTTCAAAATGTATTTGTAAACAGTATCTTAAAAATTATTTCTTGTAAAATCATATACTTAAACCCAAATGATTTCATGTATTACTTTCACTAAAGCTTATAACTAACTACTTGTATCTAAATAATGTACGTACCCGCATATGCTCGCTTCCTAACAAAACAGTATCTAATTTGATGTGATCTAAAGGAAAAGTGGTTTCATAACCCCCTTGACGTTCAGAGATATATTAGATTTAGATTAGATAGACTACAGGCACCAAGACTATAGGTACAATATACCGATAGACAAAAAGCAGTCTGAAGAATATCGCCATGACATGGAGTCTGAATAAATATTCTTCAGACATTCAGTTTGAAGAATATCGCCATTGCAGTCGTGAATATTATCACCGTTATTTTTATTACCAATATATATTATGTGTTTTTATAATTTCTTTGACCGGGTTAGACCTGATGGTAAGCGACGATTTGGTCTACGATATCGCATGCTATCTTATGAGTTTCTTATGAGACTATTCACTCTCCTCTTAAAGATTTCCAGATAGTTTTCAGGAAATACAGACGAGGGCAAAGAGTTCTATTCTTTGGCTGTCCAGATTATTAAAGTAGAAGTAGAAGACTTCATGCGGTTTTTTTATGAGATAACGTTACGAAACGACCCCACCTGGTGTTAGATGGATTCCTCTGCCCATTACAAGCAACACGACTTGGGTCCTCCCTTACTTAGGTACGACAATACCCAAGTAGCATAGTATGCGCCCGTAACTCATGAAGGTCATAAAGAATGTCTCATGTGTCTATAATTTCACCGGCAATCACACCTTTCAAACCGAAACGCAGTATTGAAGCACTTCCCCGGACGAACTTGGTATAAATTCTACTGCTATTAAAAGTGTGATGTGACGTAATTGCACCAAAAGCCATAGATCTGGATGTAAGTTCGCAGTCTCTCCAAAATACAGAACACTGACATTGATTGCTCCACAGTACTCACGTTTCAACGGTTTCACGGTATAGTCTTCAACTTCTATCGAAGCGAGCTTTGGTGGTGTTTTGCTCTCTGCCACCACAGGTTTCAGCTTCTTCTGAGTCCAGGGCGGAGGGGTCTCCGTGTCCTTCTCCTTGACCCATGGAGGCCTGAAGCTCTCTCTCCGAGGCGCTGGGTCCTTGCTCACGTTACCGATCGGCATGGTGTTCTAAATTTAAAGTATCTTGTGTTTGTAATCTAGGAATTATTGTATCTTTTTAAATATTTCTAATTTAATGATCAATTTTCCGATACAAAACTTTTTTATCAAAATCTGCCTGAGCTGATGCCTATTTTGAGATCTACATGATTATCTATAATATGAACTATCTCTCTTGATATTTGTATTTTCATTAAACTCATTCATGTACTGGCCTTGCAGCTCAGTTGGCTTCAGGCTGTAAGGTCGTGGGTGCGATTCCCACCCAGAACAAACATTCGTGTAACGAACATAGATGTTTGTTTTGTATCTGGGTGTTAAACATGTATGTATCAAAAAATTCTATCAGTTATCTAGTTCATATAGTACTTAAGTTATGCTTAGTTTGGGGCATGATGGGTCGGTGGGACTTGTCCAATAATATTTGTTTATTTCATTTAAATACTAATAAACATATAAACATAAAATTTTAATTCCTGTAAAAATACTTATGTAACTGATTGAAATTACTTGCTCTGACATTGATCGTTGCTTTGTTCTGGTATCATCCAGAGAAAGCAACGATCAATATGATATTCTTGCAAGGTACCCATAACCATAACATTCATAATTAGCATCTTACTCATCAACCAATTTTAAATTTACTCTAAAATTGTACGTACGCAAATCTGCCAGAGAGCAAAAACATGAAACATAGTTTTCATTCATACAGAGTATATTTTTAACACGTCGCGTCGTCACATCCTAGCTTGTGAACACTGGCTTATGTTTTAATATAAATATTATTTCCGCTAGTATTTATTATTTATATCTCGGGCATATTCCATTTATATGAAGTCATACACAAATTTGTGATTTTGTTTGCTTCGATACTCCTGAGAGTAGGTACTCTCCAAATGTTTTCTAATTAAATTAGGTAATAATAGGGGCAATTTGAAAAATAATCCAAAATTATTATTATTTACATGGATATATATTTTACGTGCTGTTCTCTCATCTACAGTAAATCAAGATTGTCATTCGTCGAATTTTCTAAAAGGATATGTTTTGACAAATTTAAGTAAACACATTTTTCTCATATAAGACCGTGTAAGTAGTAATTGTTCTATGTTTGCAAATTCCACTTCTACATAATTATATTTAGAAATCGGACTTCCAAACATTATAATACTTTTATACCTAAATTTTTATCCTTTTTAAAGGATGGAAACTTTACTATCAGTGACACAGAGTCTGTCTGTCTGTCTGTGCCGTATATTTTTGAATATGTTCATTGTATTATTTATTATGACAACCTAACGCTAGGCCACTTTGGATCTATCTGTAAGTTCATTGTGTAATTTAATAATTAATAAATAAGTAAATATCCACAGAGTACCTATGTGTTGTTCACCAAATTTCCTAAAATATAATTATTATAAATGTGGCCCTCTTATAAACGCGTTTATCAACTTATTTTTGGTTTTTCTCTATTAGTTATGTAAATGTCAACATGGTGTGATTACAGTGATAACTTCGTTTATCTGGCTCATGGTTGGACAGCCGGGAATAGTAGAGGGAGTAGTCTAGAATACTCAAACCTCAGAAAGCTCATGATTTTGATGAATGTTATCTATACAAATAAATAAAATTGGAGTGTCTGTTTGTAATATTAAAATAACCGCTTTTTACCAAGTGCATATGGATGTATACACGGTACATATACCAAAACAATTTTTTTTATCATTTTTGTCTGTCTGTCTGTTCGTTCCGGCTAATCTCTGAAATGGCTGGACAGATTTTGACGGGACTTTCACTGGCAGATAGCTGATGTAACAAGGAGTAACTTAGGCTATTTTTCCGCGGGGTAAAATAGGGGTGCGTGATAACACCGAATTCCACGCGGACGAAGTCGTGGGCAACAGCTAATACTAAATATATTATTTGCGAATAAATTTGATTCGCATTTTTTTAGTAGGACTAAGCAGGTACTTCTAGTGGGTAATACTTTTTTGTTTCATAATCCATAAAAGTATGATAGATAGAGGTGTGAGGAGCTAGCTAATTACAAACATTGAATTCACGAAAATTTCTATAAAATCTATGAAACTATTTAGGATTTTAACACAGGAAAATTAGCGAATCACCTCCCATGGTCATTTAAATATAATATAAATTTTTAAACAAATGATAATATTTGACAGACACTGAATTAAAGTTTAATATTCTTAACGAACAGAGAAAAATGTTGACTTCATTTTGCCCTTGATAAAACGTCCTAAGATCTATGAAAACTACAACATATATTCTGTGATTAAATGATTCTGATTCGGTCTCTATAATGATTACTCGTCATTTACGTAAACTGGTGTGAATATCATTTATGACAGACAAATTTAGATTATAGAGATGATCCTATCATTACGTCCTTTGCAAAGTTATTCTGGTGCTCAGAAAATATAAAAGCTTTACCTACAACTCTTACGTGGAAGTTCTTCTTGTTTGTTTTTGTGTATAATCACCGGTACACACTATGATCACCGATTCACACAGAACGCATAATTTCTAATCACCGAATTTGATATTCGGGAGGCGGCGCGTCGAAGCGAGCTTCGTTCAAGACTAACATCGGAATTTCATTCGAACAATTCACTGGAACTTTATAAATAGGTGTGGCGGGCGACGTACGAAAATTTCAGGATTTACACTAGTGTGAGACTTGTATACCATGATGATTATATTATGTATGTATGTATGTTTGTATGTCTAGTTTATAGTGTATGTGTGATGCCTACGTCTATTAGCCCTTTTACCTGCTGAGCATGTAATAAATAGATAGGTTATTAACTAAATTTATGTTTGACTAGCTGTTGCCCGCGACTTCGTACGCGTGGAATTCGGTTTCATCACGCACCCCTATTTTACCCCTCGGAAAAGTAGCCTAAGTTACTCCTTGTTACATCAGCTATCTGCCATTAAAAGTCCTGTCAAAATCAGTCCAGCCATTTCAGAGATTAGCCGGAACAAACAGACAGACAGATAGACAAAAATTGTAAAAAAAATTGTTTTGTTATATGTACCGTATATACATCCATATGCACTTAGTAAAACAAAATTCGCCGGACACAGTGAAAGAAATATTACCCAAAGTTACCTCTTCACTTCTTCCTTATAGCATCGGTGATATTCACGATTCTGCCAGTCGGTTTCTGGTGTTTGATTTTGGCAATATTTTTTGGGGCGAGTGTAAAATCTCCTTTATATAGTTAAATTTGAAATGTCATTAATTGAAACAGTTTTGTGTCAAATATGACAGGTTTCCGCTGCAGACATGACCCAGAGGTAAAACATATTTATGTGAAAAACATGTTGACATTAAATTTCTATAGACAGTATTGACTGACCTCATAGTTCAGTTGGTAATAACGCTGCCTTCTGCGCTGTAGGTCGTGGGTTCGATTTCCACCCAGGACAAACGTTTTTCTGACGAACATACATGTTTGTTCTGTCTGGGTGTTAATTTGTATTATATGTTAAAATTTACAAAAAATATACAAGTATTATATCTATATATATCATATATATATATTTATATCAGTTGGTTCCCACGACAAAAGCTACGCTTTTACTTTGGCGTTTTGTGAAATGTCCACCAATATTATTATTATTATTATTATTATTATTATTGTAGATGTCTGTGTGAAAACTTTTTCATACTAATATATTTTTGCTTGATCATTTAGTTATTTTGAATTAATTATAATGAATAGTTATCTACTAATTTGAAGCTTACTATTAATACAAAAAGTTCTAGTCATCCTGCTGACTGCTGTGTATAGAAAAATAACACTCTGTGTAAGTAATATAATTACTGACATGATTAATGCATTATTTTTGCCCATATTTTACAGGTCATTCTCGTGGACATCTTAAAAATATTGAAATCCTTTCTGCGCGAAACACAAACATAGGTACATTGGCTCTTAGCCGATTTTAATTGCTAGTAGCTTTTGCCAGCTTTAGCCATTTGCTAAGTAAATTCAGACTTCACAGTACATTAATAAGTTTCACTCTTAGCATCTTACCAGACATTAGTCCGTCGCTGGCTACTATTTTTTAACCAACTTAAAAAAAGGAGGTTATCAATTCGACCCGTATGTATGTAATATTTCCAGAACTGCCCAGTTTTCTTATATGTTGGTCTATATCAGCTTCTAAACAAGTGTGCCAAATTTCAAAAGTGTATGTATGTATATTTGTATGTTTGTCCTGGAAATCATCTTTCATAACATTATGATATGAGTAAATATAAAACGTAAGATTTAGTCATAATTAATGAAAACGTTAATCAATACTTGAATATATCTTCCCTTTACTAAATTGGTTTATCTTTGCAGTATCTTGCACGTGTTGATACTACGAGTATTTTATTAATTACTTATAATATTGTTGGACATATAATAAATAAGTACCTAAGACTTGAGTCATCTCGTACTTTGGTGGAGAGGACTTGAGTCGTATTGCTGTTGTCTATGAGCAGCGGTTACCACTTAACATTAGGTGGGCCCTCAGCTAGTTCTATCCACAATCTATACAAATAAATAAAATTGGAGTATCTGTTTGTAATATTAATATAACCGTGTTTTACTAAGTGCAAATGTATGTATACACGGTACATACACGAAAACAACCTCTTTTAAAAATGTTGTCTGTCTGTCTGTTCCGGCTAATCTCTGAAATGGCTGGACCGATTTTAACGGGACTTTCACTGGCAGATAGCTGATGTAACAAGGAGTAACTTAAGCTATTTTTCCGAGGTATAAAATAGGGGTGCGTGATAAAACCGAATTCCACGCGGACGAAGTCGCGGGCAACAGCTAGTATTACATATACACGAGACAACAGACACGAGGAAGTCGGAAGACGGGTAATTACACGCTTCGCGGACCGTAGCTGAGCGTCTGAGATGAGGAGCGGCGGGATAACCGTTGCCAGGCGTCCGGATAGAGCCGAACACAGTCAAGCTTTTTGGTTGCGTGTCCGGCCTAATTAGTTGGATTTTGGCTTATGTTATAAATTTGCCCAGTTTATTTTTTTCTTTACATTTCTGATATGGTATAAATAAGATTTATTCATTCAATTTTATTGCTGTTTCATTAGAATTTAAGATGAAAAAATAAAATGATTATGGTTGGATATATAATGAAAAAGTCAAGATTTAATTTTTTTTAAACTGTCGTGTTATATGAAGACCAAAAACTTAGAGGTGTCAGACATTTTTACCAAAATGTCCGGCTAAATTAGCCGATCTGTCCGGCTTTACAGTTTTACGAGCTGGTAACCCTAGGCGGGTGGTTGCATCAGCATGGGAGTGCCGGAAGTGCGGCGCCTCACGAGGTCGAAGGAGAACTGTTCCGGAACACAGTCTGAAGTCCTCATCTACATTAGGGTCATCTCTTCATTAGGTCAAATCTGTAAAAAGTTATTACAATGTCGGGTTGGGGGCGATGCTGTGCTGCGAGTGAGATTTTTTGACGATAAGTCTTTCGAATTTCCAAGACTAAGATGACGGGTGTCGATGAGACTAGGAAGACTTTTTTAGTACAGGAGATTTATCAATTTTAAAAACACATAACCCAAATAAATATTAAATAAATATTGGTGGACATTTCACACAGCGCCATCTAGCCCCAAAGTAGCTAAGCATAGCTTGTATCATGGGAACCAGACAACTGATACAATACTTTATTTTTAAATTCATATAATATAATACATACCAGACACAGAACAAATATCTATGTTCGTCCTGTGTGGGAATCGAAAACCCGACCTACAGCGCGGAAGGCAGGGTAACTACCAACTGAGCTATGCGGCCAGTTAATATAGTCTGTAAGTTGTCTGCAATAAAGATTTATTATTATTAGTTGCAGTAAAACTTATGCCTAGATCGTCCGGGGAAGTACTGCCAACATACCCGCATATGCCCAAGCAGTGATGCATTCGTGTACTGTTCCGGTTTGCAAGGTCACCGGTGAAATTACAGACACATGAGACATTCTTCATTACTTTCATGTCTCAGATGAATCAATTGATTAATGTGAAATTGTGTTGTTGTGTTCAGAAACGGTGATCTGTTGATCTGAGGTTCTCAGAATATGCGTCGCATTGTTGCACTGATTACGTGACTCCCCCCACTAATTGGTTTTCCTATTTGAAATGGATGATGAAATAACTACATGATTTGTAGGGTCAGCGGTAAAGTCCCTCTTTTCTATTCTATTCCAGTCACTGGTTCTCTCGAGCCAGTGTGGTGAAAGGATTTTAATTGCGCAATGAGGCTCATTTTTTCCCTATTTTACCTCGGAAAAGTGGCCTTAGTTACTCTTTCTAACATCGGCTATCTTTAAGAGCAGTAGAACTCTCGCCAAGTTCGTCCGGGGAAGTACTGCCACCATGCCCATTTCTGCCGCCAAGCAGTAACGCTTTCGCGTTACTGTGTTCCGGTTTGAAAGGTGTGGTTGCCGGTGAAATTACAGGCACACGAGACATTCCACCTACACGTCTCAGAGTTACGGGCGCATACGTTGAGACTTGGGTCTTGCCGTACCTAGTAGGGGAGGACCCAAGCCGCATCGCTTGTAATGGGCTGAGGTTACCACTTAACACCAGGTGGGCCGTCAGCTCGTTCTGTAACTGTATTACATAAAAAAAAACTGCCAGTGAAAGTCCCGTCAAAATCAGCCCACACAGTCGGAGATTATCCGGAACAGATAGACAGACACTTCAATTTTTATTATATGTATATAGGACCAAAATAAAAAAGAACTGGTATTGTCTATAAAAGAAGCCGAATACATATCATATATTTATTAATATGGACTCTATGTATTTATTTGTATGTATTAATTGCCTGAAATAATTAGTTATTATTGTAATCAAAAGGTTATTACCCGTCGCTGTGTTTATCAAGCAGTGAGTTATATTTACGTCAAAATCAAAACACATTATCGGAAATGTATCGATGGGCATTGCGACGAATATATAATCACAGTGTAAGAATCTATATCACAGTTTGTGGGAAGCACAGCCAACAGCATATCTAAACATGTTTACTTATATAAACTGAAATGTTAAAATTACGATCATTTCAAGTCTTTACAAGCAGTTGAGCAGTGTTCTATCAAATTAAATTTCAATTTAGTACCGCTGAATTGTTATTGGTGTGAATAATCCTAACCAAATAAGTATCACAAAACGTTAGGTGAGATATATTTTTTTGTTTTTATTTTTTCCAGTCACGCTTTGATCTAGATAGAGTCCATTTTTCCAATCCAGTTATTTCTGGGTGAATCTACAACACTCGTCCACATGGATTCAAATGGTGTTCTTTTCATTTTAGTTTAGTTTTTCTATTAGCTAATATCCTTATTATCTGTATTGGTTTTTTATGTAAACAGATGATGGACAAAATGATGATACTGACTCCGAGTTTCAATCCGGAGGTCGTTGGTTCAAATCTAGACGGGGCCCAATGTTTTTGATGTGAAACATCTATAGCCGCACGTAAAACCGATTTCTGGCGTGGCGACGCGTCGCCGTGGCATGCGTTGCATATTACTTTTACAAAATAATGTCGATGTTTCACATCTGCCAGGCGTCCCGTGACGGTTCACTTTTTTTTTTATTCCTTGTTCTCTAAACGGTGAAGGAAAACATTGTGAAGAACCCACCATGTCCTAGAACCAAAACTTCGAAGACATGTGTGAAGTGCACGAAAAGAGCCTCTGTGAGGCGTACTCTAATCCCTTCACTGCACTGGTTCTAGAGAAACATGACCCAAATAAGAATAGAAGTAGTAGTACCTACCTGATTTTAAACGGTAGGTGCAAACATACCCCTATTTTCCTTTCCTATTTGCCTATTTTCATTTTTAGTTGTCTGTCGACTTTGAATAATGAAAATAGGTACACTTAATGCAATCGAGATCAAGATAATGATAGTAAATTATCTTGATTATGGTGATGGGTCATCGAATTTCCAATCATTTATAAAATCCATTCGCACAGGAAAACAGTGCTGAATATTACGAATAGTTCTAAGTTTATTAGGAAGTTTATTTGTGATCTTTATCAAGTACCAAGCATCAAGTATCCCTACTTATTTCATATATTTGGAAATGGAATTATTTGGCTGTTGATAGTTTTTTACTTATTACGCCTGTCATTTATTTCTTCTATGGTTGCAATACGAAAATTTAATGTTTCCCCTAAGATACATTTAATTTGAGGAAATATTCGAATATCTAGTTCATCTATTTTTGCTTACGTCAACAAAAAATAGAGCAAAGCATAGCCAGTAATCAAAATACCATTTGAAAAATAACTACTTTTTTTTCAGAATGTCTCTATTTCATATATTAGCTGTATCATGTTTGGCAAGCACCACTCTTGGCAATCCACTTCAACCTAGAACCACCATATACGACAGTAAGTACTTTTCCCATTCTTAAATGACGTCTAAGGGTTTCTCACAGGCCATCCACAACTTATGGAAGCCTAGTACACCACGTACTAGGGCATAAGTATATTAGTACTATTACTGCCGATACTGTAGAGTGGTAGCAAAGATTTTGAGTCCAAAGAGTTTAATTCCAAAGTATTTTTTGTTACTTTTAAACGCGACAACCTCTCACGTATTTTTTTCACACAGCGCCATCTATCCTCAAAGCAAGCTAAGCATAGCTTGTATCATGGAAATGAGACAACTGATATAATACTTATATACTTTTTTGTAAGTACACATATAATAAATATTAAAACCGAGACACAGAACAAATATCTATGTTCGTCGCACAATAATATCTAAAATATAAATATATATTTATATAATACAATAATTTCTAAAACCATCTTGCTATAGAAGTCCTAGTATAACTTGCCACTTTCATTCTATTTAACGAAGCATCCTATCTAATGTTCTATCTTCTTTTTAGAATATCCATTCCCTTTCGTATCTAGAGAAGCGTGGGGAGCGAGATTACCCACATCCACCACCAACCTGGTAACACCAGCGCCATTAGTCGTCATCCATCATACGTACATCCCAGCAGTATGCTTGACCAGAGCCCAGTGCGAGAGAGGAATGCGGTCCATGCAGCGAACGCACCAAGATGACAATGGATGGGCCGATATTGGTTACAAGTAAATATAATATTATTTTATCAGCAGCAACAGAACAGTCTGAGTTGTACAACAAGCGACTATATGTTAATGAATAAATATTAGTGGACATTTCACACAGCGCCAAACTAAGCATAGCTTGTACTATGAAACAGATTACTGATAGAATTTGTATATTTTTTTTGTAAATACATAAATATTAACACCACGACACAGAACAAATCAGCGTTCGTCACACAAATGTTTGGGTGGGAATCGAACCCACGATCTACAGAAGGCAGAGTTACTACCAAACCAAATGAGCTATTGCATTTGCCAGCGCGTTTTCTCAAGGTTTTTTTTACCGTCAGCTAACTATAAAATCCATATAAGCCACCTTCACTGTTTACTTCAGCACGAGAGCGTGGTGGTCTCTGGAGGTTGCCAGTTCAAATCCCGACGTGCATCTATGACTTTTTCGATTGAAATATTTATGTGCGCAATACCACATTCTCAAAACGCTGAAGGGAAACATTGTGGGGAAACCGACAAGTCCTAGAACTTATTCGAAGACATGTGTCGAGTGCACGAAAGGAGCCTCTTTGAGGTGCACTTACAATCCTTTCACCACACTGGTTCGAAGAAGAAGAAGAAGGTTTACTTCAAGTGTGTGGTAGTTTCGCAGTTGGCGGCGAGGGTTCTGTGTACGAAGGTCGCGGCTGGCAGACAGTCGGCGCGCATACCGCGGGCTATAACTCTCAGAGCATCGGCGTCGTGTTGATCGGTGACTTTGTGTGTAAGTATATTTTAAACACGGTTTAAAATGAAACTTTAAAAGCCGGAAACTCAAATGCCCGTATAATGACATAAGGCCCCATAAGACGTTTCTTCAAGAGAGGCGGAAGTATGTAATGACGAATGGAAAATGATTGTATCTTGGCATGCATTAATTACAGGCGCAACCAAGTTATATTGCTATTTGTCGTAGGCAGGGGATAGCGTAATTTCTTAACATAAAATAATATTGTTACGGGAGTGTGTAAAGGGTTGGAAGCAAGCAACAACCGATGCGACTGTGGTCGTCCCCTACTACGTAAAACAAGACCCAAGTAGCATCGTGTGCGCCCGTAACTCTGAGACGTGAAGGTGGAATGTCTCATGTGCCTGTAATTTCACCGGCAACCACACCTTACAAACCGGAACAGTAACGTGAATGCGTTATTGCTTTGCGGCAGAAGTGGGCATGGTGGCAGTACTTTCCCGCGAGAACTTTGCGTTAGTTCTACTGCCCCTAAAATGTACTTCTACTACGTGTTGTAAACCTACTAACCAAATAAATAATTTGATGTGCAGCTCAACTACCAGCAGAAAGGCAGCTACAAACAGCCAAAGATTTGATCGCCGCTGGAGTGAGACTCGGCTTCATTAAAGCAGACTACAAGCTCATTGGTCACCGGCAGGCCTCCCCCACGGAATGTCCGGGAGACGCGCTGTTCAAGGAAATCTCCAATTGGGAACACTTCACCACAAATTTAAGATGATTGACTGAAAATAAAATGCTTTATTGATATTTTTTTCAATCTTTAAATTACTGTGAAAACAAAATACTACCTATTCTTTTCACTGGCTTTGTCGATCCGTTGTCGTGTAAGGATTAAAGTGCACCTCAAAGAGGCTCCTGCACTTGACATGTGACGGCGAATTTTCGGTTCTGGGACACGTCGTATTTCAAGGGAATGATCATGATTGCACGTTTGGATTCGAACCAACGACCTCCGGATTCAAAAACGGGGACTCACCACGTCCAAAAATTAAATCAAAGGTTTTGATAACTCATTTGGTTAGGGCTAACAACTGAGATGCAAAATTATAGGATAGAATGCTATTTAATCACTATAAGTGAAATGAAACCATTCTATGTGTCAAGTTGGTTATTGGAGAAGTTAATTAAGTCTAGCATGTTAATTAAGCAGAACATACTTTTTATGGGCAGTTCAGATTCCGCAATCTATTAAAGAATATTGCGTGACCAAAATTTGCGTGATGAATTGGATATAAAATATTAATATGATGGCCGGCCATTAGGCGAGATAATCAATGAAGATAAGTTGAGATCAATATATGACCAACATTAGGTAAATCAAGGGATATCATCTTTGAACAATTTATTCTAATGTTACTTTTATCTGAAAAGGAAGAATTTAAGCAATTAAGCATTAAAGCAATTTGTTCGCGCATAAACACGTCATGTCGAATAATAAAGAATAATTACGATATAGAACATGATGGAGATGATTAGGATCAAACCGCAGATGTGGTGTCTAACGTGGATACGGCTCTGGAGACTGTGGATCAAGTATTACTAATAAATAATCTATACAAATAAATTAAATTCGAGCGTCTGTTTGTCATATTAAAATAACCGCTTTTTACTAAGTACATATGGATGTATACACGGTACATCAAAAGAACATTTTTTACAATTTTTGTCTGTCTGTCTGTCTGTTTGTTCCGGCTAATCTCTGAAATGGCTGGACCGATTTTGCCGGGACTTTCACTGGCAGATAGCTGATGTAACATAGGCTACTTTTCCGAGGGGTAAAATAGGGGTGCGTGATAAAACCGATTTCCACGGACGAAGTCGCGGGCAACAGCTAGTAAGTAAATAAATATTGATGGGCATTTCACATAGCGCCATCTAACCTCATACTAAGCATAGCTTGTAGGTACTATGGAAACTAGTTAACTGGTAAAAACTTAATACACACAAGCACTCAGACAAAGAACAATATCTGTGTTCAACTCATATTTATCCTGAGCGGTAATGGAACCCACGACCTACACCGCTGAAGGCAATGTTACTAAAAATGAGCTGTGAGGCCAGATAATGATCGTGTGCCAAAATATTAAACGAATATTACCATAAATTTTAAGACCAATGAAATAAAAGTGACCTCAATGTCATCGGCAAAACCAGTTAAGGCGCTGAGTAAACGTACACAATTTTAATGGTGACAAAATCAAAGAACCGGTAATAAAAGTAAATATAATGACGTCATTTGTGATGGTGGAATTAGGGGATGCGGGTGCCAGTGTCATTATGTACAGGCACATATTTCAAGACGTTCCTTCTTTATTTATCAGGATAACATAGCTAGAATGTCATTATTTACATCTTGGCCTAGACGTATAGATGTATTTTTATTCACCTAAAAGCTTTTGTGAATTTGACTACAACTAGACGAAAAATAATTATCTTCGAATAAGTGCTTTGTTTGTATGGGTGTTTGTTACTCTTTGACGCTCAAACGGCTGAATTGATTTAGATGAAATTTGGTACCAAGATAGCTTATACTATACTGGATTAACACATAGGCTACTTTGATCCCGGAAAAGTGCAGATTTCCCGTGAGATTACTTATTCACCGCGGGTAAAACCGCGGGGCGCAGCTAATCTATACAAATAAATAAAATTGGAGTGTCTGTTTGTAATATTAAAATAACCGCTTTTTACTAAATGCATATGGATGTATATATGGTATAAATACCTAAACGATTTTTTTTTATTTTTGTATGTCTGTCTGTCTGTTTGTTCAGGCTAATCTCTGAAATGGCTGGACCTATGTATTTTGACGGCAATTTCACTGGCAGATAGCTGATGTAACAAGGAGTAACTTAGGCTACTTTTCCGAGTGGTAAAATAGGGTTGCGTGATAAAACCGAATTCCACGCGGACGAAGTCGCGGGCAACAGCTAGTATATAATAATAATAATAAATGTGTGGTGGCAGTACTTACTTCCCCAGATGAACTTGGCATATGTTTTACTGACTGTAAAATTGCTTCTTACTGCTATTAGGCGTACAAGTGTACAATGCCGTGTGTGCCATTAACTGTTATTATCACAATTATATCAACGACTGACTCGTCACATGACAGGCCTCACATCTCAGTTGGTAGCAACCCTGCCTTCTGCACTGCAGGCGTGGGTTCGATTCCCATCCAGGAAAAACATTTGTGTGACGTACAGAGATGTGTTTTCTGTATCTGGTGTTAATTTATTATGTATGATATGTATCCTTGTAAAAAAAGTATATAAATGTTATCAGTTCCTTTTATACAACCTATGCTTAGATAGATAGATAGATAGATAATACTTTATTGACCACCATACATGGAAATTTCATAAAGATTAATACTTAAGCTAAGGTAATACAATGGGCGGCCTTATCGCTAACAGCGATTTCTTCCAGGCAGCCTTTTGATGGACCAGATATGTAACAGTAATAGAAGGGGAGTAATAGGGGGGAAGATAGCTTACTTTGGGGCCAGATAGCGCTATGTGAAATGTGCAGAATATTATTATTATTACTAAGTATCAGAAACAAGAATGCCTACTGAACCGAAACTTTACAACAGTTTTCAGGACGTAGACGATCGCTAATACGGTGTTTGGAAAATTCCGACCTTAAGGGGGTGAAATGGGGTGTCAAAGTTTGCATACGATTTTAAGTATTTCATGGCGTATCACCTGAAAATATTGAATAGGGATGTATTATTTAGAACTATTAAAAAATATTAAGGCGCTTTTTTTAATCATTTTTCAATGGGTTGTGAAATGTGGAGTGCGTAATATTAACTAACTTACCAAATCTCTGAACTTAAAAGGCATTTTGCATAAGGTTTTCAAAGACGCTCGCTAAAAGGGGTTTTGGGAAATTCCGCCATCAATGAGGTGAAATGTATGTACGGAAAATTGTATTATACGGGTAAATCACCTTCAGACCTATAAATAGCAATAATAAATAATAAAATAAACATACTCTAGAGTTACTACAAAAATACTCCATTTGAGACTTTTGAAATCATTTCTCAAGGGGTGAAAGTGTCGTGTGAAAGAGAACTATACTGAGACCAATTCTCTGGGATAACAAAACAATTAAATTCAAAATTTTTATATCGTGTATTGTCTTAGGATTTCGGAAGCTCGCTAAGTGGGGGTTTTGGAAAAGTCGTTTCTTGAAGAGATGAAACAAGGTGTCAAAGTTTGTATGGACAATATACGTGGTTTGCAGATGTTGTTGAATCACGAATTAGTTGTGTTACAAGATATTTATACCGATTTAAATGGTGGTAAATCGAAATACAATTTCTTTTGTCTGAACAATTATTTATTTATACATAAATATTACGAAGTCCAGTAAATTGTCTGCATCAGAATATTTTGTTTCACCAACATTTACTCATATATCTTGTGATGATGAAGTTAATGTTGACATTGCCATAGCTAGGGTAAGGCTAGCAAAAATAAATTATATATACAGTCTCCGGAACCATCAAGTCGTACGTCAACGCGTCACCCTCTCTTGGTCGCATTACCTCACATCCGTACGATGAATTTTGCTTCCACTTTCATAATGCGGACAGGCCAAGAGTGGAACTCCTTGCCTGCGTCTGTATTTCCCGAGAACTATAATCTGGAGGTCTTCAAGAGGTGAGTGAATAGGTTCCTTCTAGGCAAGCATGCTACATCGTAGACCGCATCGTCACTTAACATCAGGTGAGATTGCGGTCAAATGCTTGACTATCACGAATAAAAAAAAGTCCTGTAATTATACTCCTTGCCTGGGATTTGATCAAGTTATCAAAATAATATGTCAACTCAGCAAAATAATTTATTTTGTAAACAGGATTTCTAATCGGCCCAATGTAATTCGTAATATACATTCAATAAATAAATAGTCACTACTACAAAAAATTACAAATCATCCCTGCGGGTTTCAACTGTGATTTACGTTCTGCGTTTGTGCGCTGCCTTAATAGTAATATTTGGCGTGTATGCGAACGCAGCTGTTTTTACGCAAGTACATTGAACAGGCGGCTGGGGAATCACCTTAAACAGACCATAGCTATATATAAATGTGTTTAGCACGTATCATATGCAAGTCTGTACGGCGTCGTCGCCTAAGAATAAGATGAACGTGGATTGATTGAGAGTTATTGAACTCAGTATTGCTCGTACTTAGATGGTATATCATCCTTTTTATAGTGAAAATTCGTTTTAGTCACAGTGAAATTTTGCGTTGGTATGTATGATATAATTATTAATAGGTGTTTGGAATTATCATGAAAATTCGATAAGATTTGCTATCTATAAACAAGTGTTATATTTCGCATTTCTTTGGTTGACTTCAACATTTCGAGGTCGATCTAAGTCTTGTTTTCCTAAAAATACTCTTTTATCAATATTACTCGTTTACCTTGCAAAATTATTGGTACTTGTGATCAACCAACAACGGAGTTTTATCCATAATATATGCTACTAGGAAATAATAATCGGAAGTACACACAGTTGATAAAATTATCAGATACGGTACTTTACCTGAGGCCGGCGGTTGTTCCAAGTGATAGCAAAATATTCAGTCAATCGATAACCAAGTATCATATACAAAACAAATACTTAATAACGCGGAATTTGAAACAGTGTTGACATTGGTATAATCCTGATAATGTTCTAAGTGTTCTAAAGGAATATAAGTTATATTTTAATTGCAGGCTTAAACCAGTGAATATCTTAATAAGGTCCTTGATACTTAAAAATGCTGAAGTTTTTGTTTATTCTCGCCATCGGTATGTCTGCGGGACATCCTACGGACTACGCAGGTAAGCGATGTTTTTAGACAGAAAATACATGTATTTAGACGTTACTGGTTGATATATACATGTTTTTTTTTTTTTTTTTTATGTAATTCGTTTACGGAACGAGCCGACGGCCCACCTGGTGTTAAGTGGTAACCTCGGCCCATAACAGCCGATGCGACTTGGGTCCTCCCTTACTAGGTATGACAAGACCCAAGTCGCATCGTATGCGCCCGTAAATGTGAGACGTGTAGGTGGAATGTCTCATGTGCCTGTAATTTCACCGGCAACCACACTTTTCAAACCGGAACACAGTAACGCGAATGCTTCACTGCTTGGCGGCAGAAAAGGGCATGGTGGCAGTACTTCCCCGGACGAACTTGGCGAGAGTTCTACTGCTCTTAAAATATGTATAAAATATATATATTATTTTATATATATATATATATATATATATATATATATAAAAATATGTATATATGAACGGTTGAACCCATCCTTTATGTACTCGTTAGTAACGCAATCATATTTGTTCAGTAAAATTATAATTATATATTTAACTAGCTGTTGCCCGCGACTTCGGCCGCGTGGAATTCGGTTTTATCATGCACCCCTATTTTACCCCTCGGAAAAGTAGCCTAAGTTACTCCTCGGCTCTACCTACTACTCTATCAGCTATCTGCCAGTGAAAGTCCCGTCAAAATCGGTCCAGCCATTTCAGTGCAGCCGGAACAAACAGACAGACAGACAGGCAGACAGACAGACAAAGACAAAAATTGAAAAAAAAAAGTTGGTTTGGTGTATGTACCGCGTATACATCCATATGCACTCAGTAAAAAGCAGTTATTTTAATATTACAAACAGACACTCCAACTTTATTTATTTGTATAGATTCGCGCATCATACGCCTATGGAAAACCTAAACTCAAATCGCGCGTCCCAACTGACAAGCTATTTTATTATTTCTTTTAGTTCATTTAATCTAATTATAAAGTTTCTCAGTAGATTCTTCTGTAGACGAGAACGAAGTACACTCCTACGACTTCCCCTACATCACACGTTCGCAGTGGAAGGCCAGAGTAGCAAAGCAGACGACACCGCTAATCACCCCCGTTCCATACGTGGTGATCCATCACTCATACCAGCCGGAAGCCTGCTACACTCACGAGGAGTGTGTGCGGGCTATGCAGATTATGCAAAACATGCATATTGACAATAATGACTGGTGGGACATCGGATACACGTACGTACTAAATCATATAATAAGTACTAACACAAAAAATGTAAGACTAATATTTCAGCACAAATTATATAAATAAACTAGCTGTTGCCCGCGACTTCGCGTGGAATTTGGTTTTATCACGCACCCCTATTTTACCCCTCGGAATATAGCCTAAGTTACTCCTTGTTACATCAGCTATCTGCCAATGAAAGTCCCGTCAAAATCAGTCCAGCCATTTCAGAGATTAACCAGAACAAACAGACAAACAAAAATTGAAAAAATGTTGTTTTGGTATATGTACCGTGTATACATCCATATACACTTAGTAAAAAGCGGTTATTTTAATATTACAAACAGACACTCCAATTTTATTTGTTTGTATAGATATATTGCCGAACAAATGAAAGTTAATTTTATTTTTCGGAATCAGTCTACTAGTTAACTGATATTATCCCCTCATACGATTATATACGGATACGGATACGGATATATACGGATTTATAATTTGTTATGTTTGTTTTAGTTTTGCCGTTGGCAGTGATGGTGCTGCTTACGAAGGAAGGGGCTGGACGACGCTCGGAGCACACTCTCTATATTTCAACACTATGAGCGTCGGTATATGCGTTATAGGAGATTGGAGCAGTAAGTAAAATAAACATCTAAATTATATTATTTAAGCTGCAAATAGAAAAATGTCACCAAATAACATATATAAGACTAAAAAAAATTGCTGGTTCTACAAATTTGGAGTTACATCCTGAACTACAGGAAAAAACAATACCCTTGAATTGAAAGGGAATGTAGGTAATTTGACTACATTGGACAATCCTCGTTAAAGACTGTATTTTACTCTAAACCCGCCACTTAACAACTGATTGATTTTAATTTCTTTACAATTTGTCTAAATATTAGCTGGAACAACTAAACTCAAAAAGTCAACTCTTCCTTCCCCCTTCATACCCCAAATATTCCATTATCATAATTATTGCAGTGAGAATAACCGGCGTCATTATATTAACTCTATATTTTCCTTGCAGAGACCACACCTCCATCAGAGCAAATCAAAACAACCAAAGCTCTAATAGCAGCAGGAGTAGAACTAGGCTTCATCAAGCCAGATTACAAGCTGGTCGGACATCGGCAGGTCAGAGCCACTTCGTGTCCTGGCGATGCATTCTACGAGGATCTGAAGGCTTGGGACCATTACAGTAGCTTCCCCGCGTCACATAAAGACTTGTTGCTAGTGAAAGACCTACCTAGTTATATAAAGGATAAACTGAGGAATAGCACTAGCATATAGAGAAAATGATGTAACGTAGAAGAAACCCCAGAACATATAACCAACAAACAATTTGACATATAATTATTAAATCATCTTCATAGTGTATATGCTAAGCTCCCAAAAGATTTTTAGGAACTGTTTTGGGAGGAGCCGGAAATGCCGAACTAAAAACGAACCTAATTTATAGGTAATCCAAAAGCATTATAAGCTTTGACTCATATTTATTTATTGTAACAGTAAAAATGTACCTATAATTAAAACAATGTTCCTATTAGTTATTATACATAAGTAGGAATACCACATTATTTATTATTCTTTTTATTATTTATTGCACACAGATGCTATCCGATGTAATGGGCAAGCGCCGCTGTTAGCCGTTACGTGTGGCCGTTATAGAGATATCCATAGTTTTGCGTATTGGACTTTTCAGATATCATAATGATGTAAATATATTTCATTAGATGTCCAATTTATTTTTTGATTTAAAGCACCTACGTGTGTGGATTCTTAAATACAATCTTTGTTTTATAATAATATTATCTTCGCTGTA
Source organism: Chesias legatella (assembly GCA_947359385.1). Lineage (NCBI taxonomy): Eukaryota > Metazoa > Arthropoda > Insecta > Lepidoptera > Geometridae > Chesias > Chesias legatella. The sequence goes on from OX375785.1 coordinate 4,375,318, forward strand.
AATCTTTGTAATGCTCGCTCATTAAATATTCAAAGTATTAGGTGAATAAATTATGAATTTCCTCAGTTTTATTTTTTAAAGAGATACCTAATCTGACGTTTTTACACTTATACACCAGCACATATAACATGATGTTGCGCAGGTGGCATGGACAAGTTATACAACACAATCCATCGAGCAACTGAGAAACTTTTTGCTCTCATATAAATGTTTGCCCAAGCGGGGATTATTCCGGTAGTTGCAAGGAGAGCTAGGGGGACGGAAACGTTCTATCTGTTAGGAAATGTCATCACTAGCATGGGTGGCCATTAGTGGCGTTTTATAACACAAACCATAGAAGACTGCAGAACAAACTTAGGTACGCTTGCTACAGCGGGGGGGTCGTAGTACCAGGAGAGTCAAACGTTTCCAACTTATCTTCTGGCATTTATTTATTTATTTTTTATTTATTTTGGTGTGGCATGGGTGGCTGTCAGTTAAGTTCCGACTGCAGCGTTCTGGGAAAACCCAGATAACATCACAATATATCTGTCACCCTAAGACGTGGACGCTTCTAGTACCGGTATTTTCATCGAAAGATTTGGGAGATTTTTCCCATTCAGTAGTGGTGATAACGACTTGAATAGCCGCTTCATACCGAGAGCAATACGAAATTGCTCTTTGGTATTATTGTATGGAATTTTCCAACAAACAACTGATAAACATCGCTATGAGTCATCCGTTTCGTTTTTGCTATCTGTGATCAACCAATCAAACAACTTTTTTGTAATAGAAATACTTTAATGACAAGACGGAGTTCACAAAAATAGGTATTTATAATGCTGATGGCAAAAATGATCTGCAAGGATACCTAAATACTTTTAAATTCTATAGAAAATTTGTTTCGGAATGGCGAATCACCACCAAAACGTACGCCACTGAGGTTACTTTTTCGTGAAATAGGCTAGCTCAATTTGCGTCGACCGTATTCAAATTAAGTCACCTATAAAGACTTAACAGAAATTAATCTCAGTCCTAAGACACGATTATGAACAGGGCTGTCCAACAGATATTAAGTTCAGATGGCCTCTAAAGGTTGTTAACACACCGATAATACGATCTACAATTACCTACAGCTCCCAAACAAGCTATGATTTATTCTTAAACATTTTCGACCACTACAGATTGCAATCCATAATTTTTTGAAATGCAATATTTTATTCTCAGTTCTTTCCAAGTGGCACAAGTTTCGATGGAGAGATCGCCATATGCATTAGTTAGAAGATAATTTTATGATATCAAGTTATATCTTAAAAAGAAAATATAAAAAAATACGTAAAAGCCATGTTATTACATAACTCTTTCCAACATCGTATATCTTTATTTCTATGACAGAAAAACGCGGATACATTGACTATAAGGTTACAGATCGTTATGTGGTAGCGAGCTCAGAATTTAATAAGCTAAATTATAAATTCTTCAGAAAAGGAACAACGGTTGCTTCAAAACAACTACGAGTAACTAAAGTGTAAATATGCCGAGCAAAATAAATATTATCACAGTCTCTAACATACATTATACTTATGTAAGGTAATGTTTAATTTATTAACAATTTTGGTTTGACAAGACATTTGGAATATTACATATTTTTTAGTTTTATCTTTATTTAAAATCAGTTTAAATAAACTCTAAGACAAAAATAATTAGTCGTGACATGAAGATCATTTAATTTCCTGTTAGTTTTCTGACATGTTCCTAAACAGTCATATAACTATTATTTACGAGTAGTCAACGATTCAAATAAAGTGTGATATACGTAACTCAATGTAATTTACAGGTACACAAATTGCATTGATGATAATTGCCTTACGATAATATACTAGACACCGTTATTTCTACAAAACTGTACATTCAAACATGTATTTTTAATCTCGTAATACATCACACGAGTATACATAAGATACGTAATACATCATAACGAGTATACATAAGATTTTTGGTAATTCTAAAAAGGTTTAGTCAATTCTTTAATTTGTATGGTTATATTATTGTTTGTCTATTTTGTCTCTGAATCAAACAAAGGAACATTGTACCATTGTTCATTAATGTAATCTGTAATTGTTGGCGCCCAAAATGACTACAAGAATATATCTGCTATTTTTTTTTACCAATGCTTTGAGCCTTTTCAATTCATTTCTGAACAGATATTCTTGTAAAAGTGTTAATACTGTATGTAAATTACACGATTTAGTTCAAATCGACGCAATTACCTACAATAGCCACGACCGTCATCCGGTAAAATTTAAAATTGTTTCATTTATGCGCAACCTGTGTATTTGAAATTGAAACGAGTTTGTTGTAATAATCATCAACCTTGCTTTTTCGCTGACTGAGTCATTTCGTCCAAAATAAACGTGTCACCAAATTGTTTGATATAAATATAACATCAAAATTCACTGATTGAAATGTCCACGTAAATCAAGTTTTAGCTATATTTGCTAACCACACCTGGTAATCTGCCGCCAAGCACTCTCTGATGCACTCGTGTTGCTGTGTTCCAGTGGAAGGGAGTGGGTGCGGGCGCAATTGCAGGCGCATGAGACGTAACATCCCCGTCTCGGGGTGATAGACGCAACGCAATGCGACTTGAGTCATCTCGTACTTTGGTCGAGTGGACTTGAGTCGTATTGCTTGTCGTCTATGGGTGGCGGTTACCACTTAACATCAGGTGGGCCGTCAGCTCGTTCCATACCCAACACTACATAAAAAAATTAAAATATATACATTACGACAGTGCTATGTTTATGGGTCTCGGTATATTTACATAGCGCCATAGTAAGTCAAAATAATCACCGCATACGTTCTACGTTTGTGATCTAAAATCGATGTGCGTGTACATATTTTTACATGGAATAGGTAACTATGTTAATAACTAATTTTTAATATTAGAATGTTCGTTTTATTCCGTTGAATTTCCGAACTATTCATTAAATATATTTTATCTAAATTTTGACACCACATGCGTGTTCAAAACACAGTATTAAAGGGATTGGTAAAGCTTGGCTTAACTTTGGGCTTAGGCCTGATACATTATAAAAATCTGTTCTATTATGAAATCACTTATACATACAATAATCACAATTGGATTTGATAGCCATAACTTCGTATATTAATAGCACAAAACATTTAGAAGCCTTAAATATAACACACAGTATATATATATAGCTTTGATAAAGACGATTATAAGAATATATGACATAAAACATTTAAATAAATAGTTTTCATTTTATTTACTTTACAATTAACAAGGGTTAAAATAGTCCCGAATTTTGATAACATACTTATAATTTTATTTAGCATATTTTTACACTCAAGATATGGAAGCGCAAACATAATTTAAACATAACTTAAAAGATATTTTTTTCATAATTAAATGAAGCCAATACGTTTATGGATGTTCTCTATCGACACTCAAACTAAATAAATAGTGATTAGCCTTTTTCGACATAAACGAAAACTGGTGATTCTGGCAACTAACCTAATTTTATATTCATCTACATCTTTCTTACCTTCACGAAGTAAAATAGAATAGAATTTCAAAATAAGACTAAGTAATCCATATAAAAATTATAGAAACCATGACGAAAACAGTTGAAACCAGACGCAAAACACATTAATATTTCTAAAAACAGTCTAGTCTATGAATTTTCATTCAATACGGAGAGAACAAGATGTGTGTAGGTAGCTAAATTGGCTCATTCCACATACGAGTATCTCCCCTGAAAATCCCCCTTAGGGGCAAAAGTTAGTTGCCAAAAGAATCACTACCAGTGTCTGGTAAGGAGAGGCAAAGTTAGTTATTCTTAGGGAAGGTTTATAAGACAGCTCCTAAAATTAGACTGCACGAGGTAATTCTGTATTGTTCTCTAAATATAAATTAACATACCTTCATAACATTAACTAGCTGCGCGATTATGGAAATTATTTAAAAAGTACTCATCGATTGATTAGCTTATCAGTTTTCTGTCATTCTCTGTTACAGGCCGTTTTTAATTCAGTCGAAAAAGACAAAACGCTACTTAGCCGAGCAATCGCGTAACGTTTTGAAGTATGGTAGATTATTCTGTGTATAATAGGTACATACTAGATATTTTATGCAATATTATGCACGATATATATTTTGACAAAAACTTGGAAAATTGTAAAAATTAAGAGAAAAAATATATCTTTTTGGAAAGGCACAGGAGGAAGAATTTTATTGCATGAAATGTACACGATATGAGAGTATTCTCACTATAGTTATTTCAGTTACTCGTAAAATCTTAACAGAATTTGTGATGATGTTGCAAACCCTGTAGGATGATGATATAATAGTTTTTTTATTGAAAGTGTAGTATAACTTAAGCATGTACGATACTATTCTGAAAGTTTGTAACGCTTGAAGTAAAATGGCAATTATTTTCTATTGCATTATTTCAATATAACGGGCACTTCACTTGGCGAAGCGAATTTCGAACAGCTCTTTTCCGGCTGTGTGAACTTGGCACCCGACTTTGTAAAAATTGATCTTTTTTACGTTTGTTTGATAGATTTAGGTTAGTAGTGGATAGTAGTAAAACTAATTTCGTTAGTAGTAAAGCCAAAAAAAAAAAATTAAAAAAAAAAAAATTGGCCCCCCATATTTCAAAACATAATTTTTTCCGACTGTTTATTATAGGAAATGGTTAGTAGAGGATTGTAGTGCATTTTTTTTCGTTTGTAGTTACATAGAAACTGAGGAAAAAAAAAACTTGAAAAAATCATAATTTTAAACACGTTCTTTACACCATAAATTCATTTAGAAATCTGTTTGACGACTACTACTAACGTTGAATAAGACAGAGAGATGTTCCTAGAGGTTAGTAGTAAACTAATTTTCAATTGTAGTATGACAAAAAGTGATCACAATCGGTCAAATAGAGAAAATCTTCATTTTCACTGTGTCTGACTGCGATTACGTCCGGTCTATGGACTATACGACTACTACTAACGTTGAATATGACAGAGAGATGTTCCTAGAGGATTTTAGTGAACGAATTTTTTATTGTAGTATGACAAAAAGTGATCACAATCGGTCAAATAGAGAAAATCTTCATTTTCACTGTTTCTGACTGGGATTACGTCCGGTCTATGGAATATACGACTACTACTAACATTGAATATGACAGAGAGATGTTCCTAGAGGTTTGTAGTGAACGAATTTTTAATTGTAGTATGACAAAAAGTGATCACAATCGGTCAAATAGAGAAAATCTTCATTTTCACTGTGTCTGACTGCGATTACGTCCGGTCTATGGACTATACGACTACTACTAACGTTGAATATGACAGAGAGATGTTTCTAGAGGTTTGTAGTGAACGAATTTTTAATTGTAGTATGACAAAAAGTGATCACAATCGGTCAAATAGAGAAAATCTTCATTTTCACTGTGTCTGACTGCGATTACGTCCGGTCTATGTACTATACGACTACTACTAACGTTGAATATGACAGAGAGATGTTCCTAGAGGATTGTAGTGAACGATTTTTTTATTGTAGTATGAGTCATACTACAATAAAAAATTCGTTCAGTATGACTCATACTACAATAAAAAATTCGTTCACTACAAACCTCTAGGAACATCTCTCTGTCATATTCAACGTTAGTAGTAGTCGTATATTCCATAGACCGGACGTAATCCCAGACAGACACAGTGAAAATGAAGATTTTCTCTATTTGACCGATTGTGATCACTTTTTGTCATACTACAATAAAAAATTCGTTCACTACAAACCTCTAGGAACATCTCTCTGTCATATTCAACGTTAGTAGTAGTCGTATATTCCATAGACCGGACGTAATCCCAGACAGACACAGTGAAAATGAAGATTTTACATAAGATTATTTTTACATAAGATTTTTGGTAATTCTAAAAAGGTTTAGTCAATTCTTTAATTTGTATGGTTATATTATTGTTTGTCTATTTTGTCTCTGAATCAAACAAAGGAACATTGTACCATTGTGTAGTCGTATATTCCATAGACCGGACGTAATCCCAGTCAGAAACAGTGAAAATGAAGATTTTCTCTATTTGACCGATTGTGATCACTTTTTGTCATACTACAATAAAAAATTCGTTCACTACAATCCTCTAGGAACATCTCTCTGTCATATTCAACGTTAGTAGTAGTCGTATAGTCCATAGACCGGACGTAATCGCAGTCAGACACAGTGAAAATGAAGATTTTCTCTATTTGACCGATTGTGATCACTTTTTGTCATACTACAATTGAAAATTAGTTTACTACTAACCTCTAGAAACATCTCTCTGTCTTATTCAACGTTAGTAGTAGTCGTCAAACAGATTTCTAAATGAATTTATGGTGTAAAGAACGTGTTTAAAATTATGATTTTTTCAAGTTTTTTTTTTCCTCAGTTTCTATGTAACTACAAACGAAAAAAAATGCACTACAATCCTCTACTAACCATTTCCTATAATAAACAGTCGGAAAAAATTATGTTTTGAAATATGGGGGGCCAATTTTTTTTTTTTAAATTTTTTTTTTTGGCTTTACTACTAACGAAATTAGTTTTACTACTATCCACTACTAACCTAAATCTATCAAACAAACGTAAAAAAGATCAATTTTTACAAAGTCGGGTGCCAAGTTCACACAGCCCTCTTTTCCAATAATGGTAAATGGTGATGCGTAAGAAACTATTCACTTTAACCGTTATTTTCATCGGTAATATCAAGTTACCGCTCAATTGTCGCTCTGAAATATCCAAGCATAATATTTGATGCTTTATTCTGTTCCTATGATGGCATGTATGTGATGTTTTTGAATACACCAAATATTTTGCCAAATACAACAGTAAGTACCGTTTGGTCAAATACAATATACGCGAATACGCTACGTCAACTGAAGTGAGAGCGTAGTTGACATACCACTACGCGAATACGCTTAGTCAACTAAATTGAGACTAGTTAACATACCGCTATACGAATACGTAAGTCAACTGAAGGGAGAGCGTAGTTGACATACCTCTACGCGATAATGCTTAGTCAACTGAAATGAGAGCCTAGTTAACACATCGCTACGCGAATACGCTACGTCAACTGAAGTGAGAGCGTAGTTGACATACCACTACGCGATAATGCTTAGTCGACTGAAATGAAAGCCTAGTTAACACATCGCCACGCGAATACGAAAGTCAACTGAAGTGAGAGCGTAGTTGACATACCACTACGCGAATATGCTTAGTCGACTGAAATGAAAGCCTAGTTAACACATCGCTACGCGAATACGTAAGTCAACTGAAGTCAGAGCGTAGTTGACATACCACTACGCGAATACGTATGTCAACCGAATTTAGAGCGCAATTAACATTATTTTTTAACGCACGGAAATATGGGTCATTTGTGGGGACCTACTTTTTGATATTTGTTTACATTAAAAGGGATATGTTTAATTTGCTATACAGTTTTTATAAAAACAGCATACATCAGTGCTATTTCATTCCAAAATCGGTCGATCAGTTTGAATCACACTGAGATCGGTTTTGCGTTAAGTAGGCATTCTTGCCACGAATACATTTATTTTAGGAGTACTTGAAAATATTACCATATATTCATATTTTTAATATTTTGTCAACATTTATATTTCACTTGAAATATTTTATATCAATAACATCGAATACAAATATTTTATGAGATATTACATTTATTAAAATTTAAAAATTTTGCCTACGTATTTTTTATCTAATATTCTACATACATAGGTATTATGTATCCATTATTCATAATACACCTTTTATTCATAATAACTCATGTCTATTGTATAGACGGAAAAGTAAATGCGTTTATATGACAGTAAACGAACAATGTTCTGATCATCTGATCAAAGAAGTACCGTATTATTTTGTTTCTTGAGTTGTCTATCAAAAGATATAATCAATTATTTGTGTAATATTGTGAATAAGATACATTTTCCTTTTTAGTAAAATGTATCTTACTTATTCTCTATTAAAGTTTGAACTTGAAGAACTAAATCTCTCGCTAGAGACAGAACCGCGGAGGCGTCGTGTCGTTCCGCCATTTCTGAAAATTTTGACGAAATAAATTAGAATCTATTGAATACCAAACAGAAAAAATAAATCGGAACTGGTATTTTTTTCCATACTAGACTACATATTACTAAGTACCGAGTCAGCAACTATTCTCTATTCTATTCGAGTCACTGGTTCTCTCAAACCGGTGTGGTGAAAGGATTTTAAGTGCGCCTCAAAGAGGCTCCTTTCGTGCACTTGACACATGTATTAGATTTTTTTAGTTCTAGGACATGTCGGTTTCCTCACGATGTTTTCCTTCACCGTTATGAGAACGTGGTATTGTGTACATAAATCATTCGAGCGAAAAACTCACAAGTGCACGTCGGGATTTGAACCGGCGACCTCCGGACTGAATCTCGGGGTCAGTACCACTAGGCCACCACGCTCTCCAGTTTAGCAACAGAGCCGTCAAATGAGACTTACCATTGAAGAACTTGATGATGTCCGTAAAGTCCATGGTATTGGCCAGTATTACGTCACGATAGTTCTCCAACAGCGCCAGCGCTATGAAAAGGACCATGTGCTCAGAGGCCACGTATCTCGCTGCCCATATCAGCTCCCATGCGGCAAATACCTGGTGACAAAAAATGTTTTTTATGTCAAAATGTTACGAAACGACCAATGGCCCACCTGGTGTGAAGTGGTAACCTCTCATACCGAAGCAATATGAATTGGGCCCGCCTCTATTTATGTACAATAAGAGCCAAGGCTTCTATCTTATGTGGTATGCGGTGCCAGTAACTCCGAGACATAAAGCTAGAATATCTCAATTGCCTGTAATTTCAACAGCAACCACACTTTTCAAACCAGTTTAAAAACTTAAAAGACATTGAAGATGTACCACCCAATAAGGGTAAGTTTCTGTACAATAAAATCTACTAAAACTGTCGACTTAAAAGTTAACCTAAAAGTTACCTAAAAGTGAACTTCAAAGTTTTCCATTTCGAAGATTTTGGATACTCAAAATTAAGCTGTTTCTTGTCTGTCTTGTTAAGGTCATTGACTTACATCAAATTTCATCAATAAGTAAAAATTCAAAGTTGGTAGCTTTAATACCCAAGAAGATGCTGATTTACAGCAATCTAAAACTAAAATATGTTTGGGAAAAAACCCTGTACAGTCTTAATATGTTACCAAACGTAACTTCACAAAACTTACATCTTGATAAAGAAGCTCCCGTTTGAAATCCAGCAGGAACCAGCGGTAGCAGAAGTAGAAATGTGTGTAGTCCCCATGAGCGTGCATCAGCTCGTACAGTTCACAGTCTAGGATTTGAATAAGTGATCTGAAAATATAATTAATAATGTTCAAAGTCAAACTCAACGTCGAAAGTAAAAAATCTGTTCAATCAGTAATGAGCTCTCATTAGTCTGCTTGTGCATCTTTAAGTAAGACTAAGAGCCGCCCAATAGTGTATGTAGCTAAAATTTACCTGGCGAAAGAACGAGCTTATGGACAATCTAATATTAAGAGGTAACTTCCTTCTGCCCGTGCCGTTGGTTCTGCCCGTAACAAAAGCAAAATAACTTGAGTCCTGCCCTACTTAGGATTGAGACGACTCAAGTTGCATTGCATTGCGCTCGCAGCTTTGAGACGTGGAGGTGGAATGTCTCAACTGTCTGCAATTTCACCGGCACCCACGCCATTCAAACAGCAACACAGTAATGCGTACATGCGTTACTGCTCGAACGCAGAATTTAATTATGTGTGTGGCATTACTAAATAAAGAATTAATTATTTAATTTGTTATTCGATCTAGGGTCCTATCCCTAGAAGACTCTAGAAGGCGTTAGTAGAGCAGAAGTCAACATTAAGAGGCCCTATTACTATTATTATTATTCCTACAATTAGCTTGAGTCCTCGGGTCTAGCCCGATACTTGGTAGGCATTAGTGGGAACAAAGCCCCCTTTTGTGTGGAAAAGAATATGTGAGGTGATGACTTATTATCATTATTATAATTATTATTATTATTACTTCCCCGGACAAACTTGGCCCAAGTTATGGTGTCTGTAGAAAATGTACCTACGTACCTCATATCAGCGAAGTGTGCATCCATTGCCTGTCCAGAAGGGAAGTTGTCTTTAGCCCGCCCCATGAGCTTCGCGAACAACGCGTGCGCCGAGGCTTCCTCTTTCATCATCACCAATAATGGTGCGACCAGGTCGCACATACCCTGCATGTACCCTACATCGAGATGTTCCCATACGTACCTATAAGAAATATCAAAAAGTTCTAGCCTGTTGCCAAAAAGCGCTGGGTATTTTTCTTTTATCATATAAGGTTAAATATAATAAAATCTAAAAAACGAATAAAAATTATAAAAATATTAATAATTTAACTAGTAAAGGCGCAATAAAATCGAGAAGCAATCGACAAGTCACACAACATTAAATATAGATCCAAAATATCCAAAAATTGTGACAAGTAGCATTCCTAGATGAATTTAATATCAAATCCAATCTAATATCTAATAATTGAATTAAATATCTCTCTTATAATTTCGAAGAACATCCTCAAACCTAGGGTCATTTTTACAACTGGATTGGAGTAGAACTAATAATGCGATAAATTGTCCCAGATGAAGTGTCCTTGCATTTAATGTTTCAAAGGGAAGATAAAATATTAATCAATTATGAAAAACTATACAAATTTTCTACGTGAGAATGATGAATGAAGAACTATATGGTCGCTAAATACTCATAATATATAAATTAGGAGTAGTAAATGAAAATCGAAAATATGTTTCCTGTTAAAAGGTGAATACAATTACAGCTTACGTGCACATAATATTCCTTAGTTTATCGAGGTTTTCGTCTGTGAAGAAAGGGTAGTTTCTGTCGCACCGTTGGACGTCCTTCTCGATACGATGGAGGTTCAACGCGAAACTCTCTACAAGTTCATTCTGGAACAGACAACAAGTTATATCATTAATGAAGTATCTACAAACACACTAAAGAAATAACCGATGACAACGGATTTTCTCTTGCAAGGCAAACCTCTTTTGCTTCAATAAACTTAATACAAGTAAAGTGCATGCACTCAGTTGCCCTCTTTTGTATGTTTCTAACGTTAGGTGTACCTACAATAGTTATTGAATTAGAATCCATTCTATTCTCTTTCATCATACATAAGATTTGACTAATTATTTGAACTTTCAAGAAGGACACTACGAAAGTTCATTCACCGATGGGAACCCCCTAGAGCATTTATTTAACCCAATCATCACAAACAATAGTCTTAATCTTTATAAGAATTTTCTTAACTCTTAACTTATATTGATCATCGACAATTATGTTCAACGAATCTGACATTTTGGAACTTACTGAGTAAACTCCTCCGTTTGAGCTAGCCGGTGATACACAATTCGATCTGTTTTCTGGCCGCTGCTCATTACTAGGTTCTAACGTGTCGAAAGACTGGTTGGCAGAATGAGATTCCTCTTTGACCACACCGAGTGGACTTCTTGACGGGCTGACATTTGCTGCGAATAAAGAAATATTATCGAAAGTGTAAAATAACAGATCTTTATTGAATTACTGATAAACAAATCGATTCAAAATTTTGATGCGATGGTCTTAGAAATTCATGAGGCTGTTTAAAAAGGCGGGAAGATATAAGAAATAGGATTGAACCACGGCAATAATGTATGTGGAGTCATTCACATTCAGGTCCGCATACCAACCAATGAAACGCATATTAAGCTGAATACATTATTTTGAACATTATACGTTAGTTCTGTTTTAACTTTTTTAGACTCAATGGGTCGCTCTGCGCAATGTGGATTGACGATGTGGGATGAAAAGGGGATTTATGCCAATATACGAATTGCAACCGGAAGGAGAAAGGTTTCTCTCAAAATATGTATAAACCCGTTTAAAATAATGGTAAAACGCTTAATATTCTCGATAGGATTAGTTCAGATGCAGTAAATTATCGGGTGTATAAATTCGAAAAAAAACACATATCCCAAACAAAATTTTCATTCAATTAAAAGGAAAAAAATAAAAAGATATTTTACAATGTATAATATCAAAGTATATTTACCAGTGGTGCCACCAGAAGCCGGTGATCCAGTAGCTACCAAATCAACAGATGGATTCGTTATAATTACGCTTGTATGTTGAGTTGGACTCGGATTCTCATCCATAGACGATCTTATATCACCGCCGTTTAGATTCACATTCCCACTATCCACACTGCAAAGTAAGCCTCTGCCTTCGCCTTTCACAACAATTCCTTCTGCTATTTTCTTTATTTCCGCTATGCTTTCTCTCCTCATATCAGGATTGTTGACAACACTCTTCACTTGAACTTTATCACTATCTACATTACTATCACCAGGCTCAGTCTCTCCGTTGAGTTGACCATCTTTCTCTTCGTCCATTTCTATGTTTTCGATTTCGTCTATGCTCGGTGCTCGGGATAGGACTGGTTTTGTTTCAAGTTTCTTTTGTTCCGTTTCACTTGGTTCTGGTGATACAATCGGTGGATTGTCTGATATGACACTGCAGTCGTCTTCAAATACCTAATGATAAAATTTTAAATGAATTGAAATGAACACGCTTAAAGCATTCTTAAAAGCATTCATTTTGCATTCAATTTGTCTTTGCTTTACATCAGCTTTAGGGATGCTTATATAAGATTAAAATGATGTAGTTTGCTACAAGATCGGTCTCATCACCGTTCAACATTTATACTAAAAATATTAGAAAGTCGCATTCAATTATCAATTGTCAATCTTACAGATATACCCTCCTCAGAACTGAAAACCTTAATTTTGAATAAAACACTTTTAAAGAAAATAGATGCACTCTGTTTGAACATACTTCAGGATCCTCTTTATCGACAGGTTTCAATTTCCCCGAAGCTTCAGACAACCTGGCGATGGAAGCTGCCGTCTGTTCCTTGTCCCGTTGTTTCACAATAGCTTCAACACAAAGCCACTCAGACATTGTGGTTTCATATTGCTTCCGGCATTCCGCGTCTTGATCAGCTCTTTCAAGTGCTGTTGAGCTAAATCTGAAAATACGGGAACGGATTCAGCCTAACCATTCATGAAAACCTAGAATAAGACATATTCCTAAAAGTGAAAGTAAGAGACAGTAATTAAGTACCTACAGGCTATAAGATCTATGTATTTTTTAATTTAATTTAGGAGCTGAAATACTAAGAGTTTTATTTCTTTCGATCTTTGTTCCCAATTCTAAGCTGTGCAGCATTTACATATAAAAATATGTACCTAATATGTATATCTATCTAAAATCTTCGCATATCTAACATTTTCAATTCGACTCATTTCAACAGATGACTAATCTTCTGAGCAAGTCTCATTAGCTAATTAACTGCTTCATCTAAATAAACTCCGTCCTCGGGATACAGCAATGCTTAATATAACAGCTTCTTTACTTACTCGTAATATCCAAGTAAGTAAGGCCACACTTCTTTCCTGATTTCATGTTGAACCCCACCATAGTATACTAATCTATAAACTTCGTCCTTATCGTTTACCGCGCCCGTTTCATCAGTCATAGTGCGCCATAATTCTTCTGAAAGTCCGCCTTCTGCGCCCTCTAAAATTTAAAGACTCAGATTTCACGTCAGTTTTGAAATTCTAATATCTTAGTTATCAAACCTACTCTTGATATTATGAGACTATGAAAGTAATTAAAAAAAAAAAAAAAAAAAAGTCTGAAATTAAACATGCTTTAATCTAACACGGAAGATCAATATGTTTTTTTACAATATAAAGTGACTTAATTTTTTGGAGCCTAGGATAAACCATAAACACAAAAATTTTAAGCCAAAGCTGAAATTGACGCTGAATATTTTCGTCAACGCCTAAAGGGACTAATGTTGTAATGTAATGTAGGAACTCAACTCGACATTCCAAGCAATGTATACCACGGTAGTAATGTAGGAACTCAATTGTAAATTCCAACCAATGTATACTACTGTAGTAGTGTAAGAACTCAATTCTAAATTCCAACCAATGTATACCACTGTAGTAATGTAGGCACTTAATTCAGTATTCAAGCCGAATTATTTGTAAATAATAAAAATTTACGAACTTAAATATAGCCAGTATGCTCAAACTGATGACGTACCTCTTGGAATAATATTTGGATGAACCAAACCGCTAAGATGAGTCCGCACGGTAGACAGATGTCGGCAGTAAGCCAGCCAGCCGTAAAACGCACGAGAAATGATCTGCCGTCGCATTGTACTGCAAACGAGTTCGATTGATGCTGACTGTAAAATGAAAAATGGTGCGTGTCAGATGGGACGCGCGAAACATGCTTTCAGTATAAGATGGCGAACGTGTTGCGCGGAGGGGCTACGAAAGCTTGTTATATATTTATTTATGAACAAAATCCACAGCTCATAATAAATACATTATGGGTAGAGGTTACCATGGATTGCGTGAAAGACGATATGACTAAGAAAGGAGTGTGTGATGAGATGACGTCTGACATAGAGAAATGGAAGGAAAATACATGTTGTGCCGACCCCACCTAATTGGGACAAGGGCAAGGAAATGATGATGATGATGATGGGTAGAGGTTACCACTTAACGCCAGGTGGGCCATCTGCTCGGTAATTAACTATATAATTATATGTTTTATATCAATATAAAAGAGAAAAACTTTTTGTTAACACCCGATTTCAACTCACCATCCAATTTGCGCACCTCGGACTACGAAAATCGATTCAGAACGAGTGAATTGCAGTAATTTAAAAGAGTCCTTGATCGTCCTTCAAGCGTAACTAAGTCCATTCTCAGACGCCATTATGAGCTTTGCAGTTAGTTGAACTTTAAACTGGTTTTTAATGTGATACAGTTACGGAACGAGCCGACGCGACGGTCCACGGTGTTAAGTGCCTACTAAGTACGACAAGACCCAAGTCACATCGTATGCGCCCGTAACTCTGAGACGTGTGGGTGGAATGTCTCATGTGCCTGTAATTCCACCGGCAACCACACCTTTCAAACCGGAACACAGCACTGCTTGGCGGCAGAAGTGGGCATGGAGGCAGTACTTCCCCGGACGAATTTGGGGTGAGTTCTACTGCTCGTCAATTGTGTTTTACCTGTTCGATAATTGGTTGATGTGGTGCTGGCGTAGGTGGATGTGCTTGTCCGTTGGCGAGTGCTGATGAAGGGCAATCTACGGACATTGTTGAGGAGTCCGACGACGTTGTGGATGTAGACGCTAGGGGGCGGCGCGGAGTCCTCGGGGGCGATGCCACTGCCCGCTCCAGTAAAGTGTGACGCATTGCTGGAACGATTTCAATACGAATTCATAATTAGGTCTTATATTCATATTATTATATTATTCATATTAGGCGAACTGTTGAACTGGTAACTTTTTTTATATTTAAACTTCGTTAATTTACACTTTCATCACAAATATTTGGTGTTTGGTTGGGAATTTCAAATACAAATTGTTTACAAATTTAGAATTTTGTGTATTTGTTTTCGAATTTGGTCAAAGTCAAGTCAAGTCAATTCGATGAGGCAATCAAAATCGTTTTTTTTTTATATTCTCATAATTTCGTCTGATGAGTGAGAAGACGGTATTGCAATAGTAAGTAACACTGTCTATAAAAGCGAGGGTAGGCTCACTAAGTTGGATCACCTTGCTGGCACAAACAGTGCCTTTCTGTATATAATATTTCACCTTCTCTATCCGTGATGGCGTTATTCACGATCCGGAACACGTAATCTCCCGCTGACTCCTCCCATTCTGCTTCTTCTGTCTCACCACTTTCACAAAGACTTGGCATAGGGCGTCTCCTAATTTTCCCTCGACCGAAAACCTAAAATTAAAATAAAAATAAATTAAAGTAGACCGGTAATCTCCGTGCATGGAGAAACCCTTTCTAATGTTAATTTACCTTTCCAGTTCCTCTTTGAGACCACAACGGGGGATCTAACTGCCCGTGTGGTAATAGTCCTGTTTCTAAATTACTTAGGAACGATAGGAGATGACCGCCTGAAAAACAAACAAAGTATACATTATAAGATTTACCAAAATTTAAAACTTAAATAATATCTTAAAAACCTTCAGGCAAATTATAACGTAAATCTTTCACTGTTTCAGTAAACATTTATTAAAAGAAAATGAGCTCGACTTAGTATTAAAAAAATAACTATATATAGACTGGCCTCACAGCTCAGTTGGTAGTAACCCTGCCTTCTGCGCTGTAGGTCGTGGGTTTGATTCCCACCCAGGACAAATATATTTTGTGTGACGCCACTGACTAATCACGCCCACCTTACATACAATGCGGCAGATATCAAACCAACATCACTTCAGCTTTGCAGCATTTTTTCTACATATGCGATTACAGTTAATTGGGAACTTGGGGATCGAAGTTTACCTGTTGGAAAATGTATGGGTGGTCGTTGCACTCCATCTTGACCAACTAGGATAAGAGCGTCGCTCGCCTGAGATCTATGGACGTGGACGTATACCACTTCCCATAGGCAAACTTGCAGCGACATCGCCCAATAGACGCTGAAACCAAATACCGATTAGTATGAGCTTCTAATGGAGATAATGTCGTCAAACCAAAGACTCGTGTGGCATTTTGTCAATTGTAATGCTCGCCTAGATAGCCACCCAAAGCATAAGATTCTCCCGCCAGTCACCAGGTGGTGTGTTTTGGCATAGTCACTGAAGCTAATTCCCAATACAGTCGCTACGTAGGTATATGTAGGTATAGCTAGGTCTATGTAAATTAACCAATCACAACCCAAGATGACTAATGTTATGAAAAAAATCTTTTGATTATTCAGGCTTCCAGGATTCAAGAGTTGAAAACGTAAATCAAGTAAATGGATACAATGTAACGATAAATTTTAACACTAGTTTAGGGTATTGGTAAAGAGTACGTAAAAATGGTATCTAGAAAATCCATGCAAATAAGTCAAGTCAAAATCTAATAAACACAAAATCAGGCCTTTATTATTTGGGCATTTCCTGTAGACTGTTGTTGAATGATAATAAGGATGGTGAAATTTTGGCTTCAGTGACCTTAGAAGTAACAAGCAAGATCTAACCATTAACTTAGACAGCTACCATAAAATAAAATAAAAACAGAAAAAACAATAATAAAACGTACCAATCAACACACATAGGGCCATTACACGAACGCCGATAGACACTGCAAGGCTCCATGCTGCACAGAACACACTGGCTTGGGCACGCCGTCACATGCACTAGGTGACAGCGAAGCAAACTACGCACACAGTTATACTAAACACAAGCAAAATAAAACTGGCAAATATGACTAGATACTTGATAATAAAAACTGTTAGAACAAAAATAACATAAAAGAAGGTGATTGCTGGAATATTATATAATTGAGTTATACAGGAAACAATAGCTTACTTTTCAATTGTGTAAATTCAGTTATTCATTTTAATCGGATTAAAGAAAAAAAGGTTAAAACATAACTTCCGGAGCGCCAACGGTCTCGAAAACTTTTACAAAGTACATCGTGAACTGAGACTTTGTAATCAACAATAAACTCGTTAATTCAAAAGTTCTTTCTGTAGTCTTACAATACAAAGCACTTCAAAGAATCACACAAAGAAACCCAAGAAAATCTGCACATAATCCATTAACTCACTGATTTTTTTACATTTAGATTAACAACTCAAGTTCTCTCAAGTTATGAAGTTATTGTTATCAGAAACTCTACAGCTTGGCAATGCATTAGATATGACGTAGTGCTTAAAGTGTGAATATACTTCGTGAATCATGCTAATTATATTCATTGTTTAATAAAGTACAATATAAAACTACAACTCACTTATTTGCATACCTACCTAGATGACATAATCATTATTAGGCCAATACGGAAGGATCATTTTACCTCTTGTCAATTCCTTCGCTCTCCGCGTATCCATTCATAAGCTGATTCGGAGTCCACTTAATAATCAAACCAGCAGCGGTCTGATGCAAACTGAGGTATCCAGGCATTGGTTCCTCGACATCTTTCTAAAATTTTATAATTAAAAAGTACTACATTTTAATTATCGTAATCATCTGATTTTGATCAATCGATTAAAATTAGACTGCGATCGAACTGTATACAATGCTACTATAGCAATACATGTTTCATTTCAACAGATATGGATCCTTTTATGCTGTATGAGGAGCAAATATGGAGAGCATATCTCAATCAGCAACATGAAATGATATATTTGCAGAACGATCCAATGTTGTTAATAAAATAATGCTATCTGATCTAATGGTACGTGCAAATTCTATAAAGAGCTTAGCCAGCTTCAGCGTACAGAGGTTCAACACTCGTAGGAAACATTACAGTAATAACTTCAATATCCATTAGACTGAGGATAAGATGGTTTACTTTCACAATATCGTATAATCCTCACCGGCTGAACTTTGACGTTGTTTTTGCCGTAAAGTAGCGTCGCTGTCGAATTTTGGTGTAAACTTTCCACGTAATCTTTGGCACTTGATCCGACCGATTTGTTTGCTACTGAAAATAAATCTTCGTTAAAAAGCTGAATTATCACCATATCATTGTATACAATGATAGTTTTACTTTCAAAACATACAAAGGCTGATCGTGCCTAGCGTCATTTAGTCCATATGTTCTTGAACGACACTTCCGCCTATTTTATGTAGCACGTCAAAAAATTCTTGAGCAATTTAACTGCCTTGCTACAATTTTTTTAACATGCGTTCAAAAATATTACCGGATGATACTGACTGATATATATATATATATATATATATATATATATATATATATATATATATATATAGTTTTAAATGTGATATAGTCACAGAACGAGCAGGTGCCCCGCCTGGTGTTAAGTGTACGAATTGCGTCCTCCCCTAGTTAGCTAAGACAAGACGCATCCGTAACTATGAGACGTGAAGGTGGAATGTTTCATGTGCCTGTATTTCAGTTTCAAAGAAGTTGCATATTATACTTTAAATATTAACCAATGTTTACATTTATTTAATTATTGTTTTCGCCAAACTAACCTGTATTTGTGGTACACTCGTCCGAAGAAGCGTTCAGGCTCCTCTTGAAGTTAAGGATAGGCCTACGAACGGATGGAGGCGTCGAAGTCCCAGCTGACATTCTATGTCTCTGGACCTGAAGAAAATTAAATCCCTAATAATTAGGCCTCTATTCTTCCAGCCACCAAATAAGCTCCCAAATAATTTTCTCACTGAATAAAGATTCTACTATAAAATATAATAAAAAAAAACTTTGTTTCCATTGCATGCTTAAAGAAATGGCTAGGATGGTAGAATGATGAACTCATATTTAGTTCGTGAAATTAAAATCACAACAACGCGCAATGGTATGCTAACTTTGATAGATATTTTATTAGACGTTCCTATCATACCACCATTGAAATGTATTCATTTATTATTATGGGCTCGAGTATCAAAATGCTTTCAAAATGAAGTTTTCTTGGTAAAACATAGCTTTCTTGGTAAAACATAATGTGACTGCTCCTCACACATCGAGGGTCGGATAGTGTTTGAAACGACTACAATTTTAACAATGAGTGAACATATTTTTAATTTACCTATTGACTATTATCCCCAAGCCATTTCTTTATGAATTCTATGAAAGTAAAGTTCTTTGAGACTGTGTTTATATTACGGTTAATTAATCTTATTCAACAATAAATTTAGTAATTTAGTCAACGTGGTCTAGTGGTATTGATACCGAGTTTCAATCCGGAGGTCGCCGGTTCAAATCCCAACGAGTTTTTGGTTTGAAAGATTTATGTGCGCAATACCACGTTCTTAAAACGGTGAAGGAAAACATCGTGAGGAAACCGACATCCTAGAACAAAAAATTCGAAGATATGTTTCAACCGGTGACCTGTGTCATAGGTTTACACAAACCTATTTCAGTCTTTCATAAAGCAGGATAAATATATATTTGATATATTTTAGATGCACTTTCTTGTACCTACCTGTTTTTATGAGAGAAAATAAAATAGATTTTATTATTATTAAGTGCATGGAAGGAGGTGGTTTTAAGTGCGTTAATTTAAGTTGAAAATCCTTTCAGCACGAATAGAAAGAATAAATTTTAATTTCGTTTCATACTAACCAGCTCGTCAGCCGGTGGATCAGACCAGAAGCAAGCCGGCGGTTTCGCTTTGGAGAACTCCAGAGCGCAGGGCCCGACTAGCAGAGAACTGAGTATGCTCCCGAAGTCCGGATCTGCGACCAGCGCGTCGCGTTCGTAGTAACGATTCGCATTCGTCACCAGGTGCTCGATGATCTTGGCTAGTTGGCGCTCGAACAGCGCTATGCGGATCCAGAGATACCTGAGACACGAATTGTTTTTTTAACAGACTTAAAAAAAAAGGAGCTTATCATTCAATTTTTTTTTAATTTGATTCGGGCGTAATTTCGTTTTAGACGTAATAGACGGATTTGCAAATTAAAAGTTAAATTTAATGATGTTACCTTTATTGTAACTTAAAATTTTTGTTGTTAATCTTAATTTTTTATTTATCTGTTATATTTATCTGTATTGTAGTAAGGTATAGTTCGTGACGTCATGCATTATATGTTCCACCTGAAAACCAGCACCGCTACCGGCATTTTGGCTTATTATCTGTCATGATTGGTAGCGGCATCTTGCTGAGACGAAGACCCATTTGACCACACCATGAATAAATGCCAATTTTTTGTACTGTTTATATTGTATGTGTGTCTCAAAACAAAAACTATTCTATTCTATTCTATTTGTTCTTTCTGAGTGTTAATATGTATGTATGTATTTACAAAAAAGTATACAAGTATTCTATCAGTTATCTGGTACCCATAGTACAAACTATGCTTAATTTGGGGCTAGATTAGCGCTGAGTGGAATATCCACATTTTATATATTTTTTATTTTTTCACAGAAATTGTTTATGGCCTACATAAACTAATATTTGCCCCGGAAAAATACAAATAAACAGGGAAAATACGCAGTGACGTCCGGCACCTAATCCGATTACGGATTTCAATAACTTTTTTTTTATGAGTTACTGCTCTGCCTTCGTCACAACACCTCCATATAATTCGGAAATTGATATTTTTCGCCTTTGTGTTTATTTCACAGTAATTCTAATGAAGGGTACGTTATATAAATAATAATAATAATAATGGTGGACATTACACACAGCGCCATCTAGCCCCAAAGTAAGCTAAGCATAGCTTGTATCATGGGAACCAGACAACTGATATAATACTTTTTTTTTGTATGTACATACATATAATACATATTAACACCCAGACACAGAACAAACATCAATGTTACAAATGTCACGTAAATGTTTGTCCTGAGTGGGGATCGAACCCACGACCTACAGCGCAGAAGGTAGGGTTACTAACCAACTGAGCTATGAGGCCAGTCCACATCCATATATACAACACTTAAAATTTTATTAACTCATACATTTTTAAGTAGAAAAGTCAAGGAACGAGCAATATGATTTCCTAATTGATGTAAAGGGTATCCTACCCAGAACAAAAATAATACGTCTTGGGTCTTCTCCTACTTAGATATGGGAAGAAAACGTCGCATTTAATTGCGCCTGTAACTGTGAGAGGTGAGGGGGATGAGACACGCCTATAATTTCACCGGTACCCACACCTTTCAAACCGGAATAATAATGCGTATGCGTTACTACTTGAAAATAATAATGGTAGCACTTCCTCGGACGAACGATAATTATCATGGAAAAATTACTATAAATGAAATTTCATAAACAAGTTAAATTAGATACATAAATATTTATGAAATCTTCGCTCTGAGGACACTCAGAAAAGAGACAAATTCGTTTGTTCTTCTTCTTTTTCGTCTAGTCCATTTTAAGTAGACAAAAAGAACACGACCCCTGTATCAAAATTAAACAGGAGCACAACATAGATAGATAGATATAATCTTTATTGTGCATAAAATTAACATCATAACTAAACAATGAGGTACAACCTTACCCTTAACTAAACAAACAAAAATAAATATAAATGCAATGGGCAAAACATACATTAGAGAGTTAACATTAAAAAACTTTTCCACAAAGGCAAAACGCTATAAATAACAGCTCTTTAGAAAAGGGGTATCAAGAATTGTTAGTATTGACTGTTTCAGACCGTAACAGTCCAACATATTCCAAACTCTCATTACACTCTGTAACGGCTAGATATAAAGCTAATACCTTTACTAGAGAGCACTTAAAATCTGCAATATCTATGTTTTTACTGCAGATAAAAAGCGTCCTTATTACCTGAAACAGAAGGTCGAATGCCGTAATCTTGAGTTACGGCCGTACTGAATGACCTCATAAACCGAAAACAATCTCGTAAAAAACCTTTATACGAAAGGTTTCAGTGAGGTGTCGATCGAAAGTCGCCTTTTATGCGGTGTAGTTTAGGCTTCGTTTTGAATGTCCCGATGAATTAGCAAGTAGAGGACTTTTGCAAGTAATTTGGAGTTTTCGTTGAAAAAATACGATGGAAATTTAAATTGTAGCTCTTATTAACATCATTCAATGTCACGATATTAATACAATCCAAAAAATAATGAAGGCAGCCTAGGTTAATAAGCCTTAGATGATGAAGCCTATTAATATAATTTTGTAACAATGGATATAATTTATTTGCCTTATGTACTTTGAGCAGTAGAACTCTCGCCAAGTTCGCCCAGGGAAGTACTGCCACCGTGCCCATTTCTGCCGCCAAGCTTACTTACAACTTACTGTGTTCCGGTTTGAAAGGTGTGGTTGCCGGTGAAATTACAGGCACATGAGACATTCCTACACGTCTCAGAGTTACGCATACGATGTGACTTGGGTCTTATTATACCTAGTAGGGGAGGACTCAAGTCGCATCGGTTGTTATGGGCCGAGGTTACCACTTAACACCAGGTGGGCCGTCGGCTCGTTCCATAACTGCATCAAATAAAAATAAAAACAATAAGTGATATTAAATATCTAAGCGATCTCGGTTAAGCATGAGTTTTATTGAAACACTGACAGCGCCGCTTAGATATTAGATATCACTTATATTACGTTCTTACCGTAAAATTATATTCCATATTGCACAGCGGCCCGGTTACAAAGAGTTATAAAGTCACCGATATTGTTATTTACACAGAGCAACAAACACGAGATAAAATGTAATACGTTTACTGCTTGGTAATCAAATAAAAGACTATAAATTATGCAGATTTTCCTGAAACAGACATATTTTCGGTTTCACTCGAATATCCAACTGGAATAGATACTTGATAGTTTTATATGTAGGTATGGCTGTATGACAGATCAATTGGAAAGAACGAGCAGAAGGCCCACCTGAGTTTATCGGTATCCTATGCTCATAACAGCAATACGACTTCGGTCCTTTGGAGCTTACTTATAGGAAGACCCAAGTCGAATACTGCTCTCGTCACTCTGAAAATTGAACATGAACCGTCTCACGCCTTTAATGTCACCTGAATACATAAGTGCCTTTCAAATCGGAACACAGCTACGAGATAAAACAGTTTGGCAAAAATGGGTATGGTGGCAGTTATTCCTTTGACTAACACCACCGACATAACATTTAATACATAAAATTTAAGTTGATTTATAATAAAATTATTTAATTTCATTTGATTTAGACTTTTATTCCATTTAATTTGAAAACCCGAGGAAACTGTTGCATTGAGTTAGTAAATAAATTGCTTCGCATCACATAGCGGGCGGAAACCTTAGCATGGCCCAGAGCTACAAGATATTTGCATTTCATTTCAGGCAGTTTTTCGAGACCAGTAATCCAGAGCTTGACGATACGTTTTGCCGAGAACATTTTATTTGACAGCGAGAGGTCAGGGTAAATTTGTGAACTCAATCGTATTCAAAGCACGCCCGAGCGAGATTCGGGTGGAAAATGGCTTATAAGGCGGCGGAATCAGACGCGATCGGTAAATAGAAAATCGTGAGTTAAAATTACTTGAGGGTTTTAAAAAAAGCGTATAAATTTTCTATTTGGGAAACAGTTAGGAACTTTAAAAGTCACGGAACACATCAGGATAGAGCAAAAATCATCTTTGGAACACAGGAATATTGATTTGGATTACATTTTGCCAGAAACTGGGAGCGCGCTAGGTTTTATTGTTGCTGGCAAACATCTATACAAATAAATAAAATTAGAGTGTCTGTTTGTAATATTAAAATAACCGCTTTTTACTAAGTGCATAAAGTCAAAGTCAAAAGTCAAAGTCAAAAACTTTATTTCCATAGAATTCACAAAGAAATGGCTTGGAAACGTCAATATTCAAAACATAAGATGACGCGTACTTATCGATAAGTTTGATGCATGTATACACTTCATCCGCGTGGAATTCGGTGTTATCACGCACCCCTATTTTACCCCTCGGAAAAGTAGCCTAAGTTACTCCTTGTTCCATAAGCTATCTGCCAGTGAAAGTCCCGTCAAAATCGGTCCAGCCGTTTCAGAGATTAGTCGAAACAAACAGACAGACAGACAAAAAATGTTGTTTTGGTATATGTACCGTGTATACATCCATATTCACTTAGTAAAAAGTGGTTATTTTAATATTACAAACAGACACTCCAATTTTATTTATTTGTATAGATAATTTAAATGTGAACCATCTTCCTAACAATCATAACATGTAACTTCGTTCCAACGTCTTGACGACATATCCCTTGCAAAAGTAATACTCAGGCATCTTCCAATTCAATAAGGAACGAGCGAAGCAGAAACGAACATAAAGCTCTTAATGCCACGATAAATCGAAGGCCCCACAAAGGCATATCAAATGAGAGTTTTCTGAATCTTTTGTGGAGTGCCTGCTTTCGACCTTTGTCGCATTTGTTCCCGTATTTCATTAGAAGGAACGCTTACAAATATTAGAATTTACCTGTTGATTGATATTATAAATTTTGATTAACATTAATAAATAAATATTGTTCGAAATTTTACACAAGGCCCAAACTAAGCATAGCTTATACTATGGGAACCACGTAACTATTGAATACTTATATAATTTGTGTTAAATACGTATTTATAATACGCTAGCCGACCCGAAAGACGTTGTCCTGCCCGAAATAAAAAACGAATAGCGCCAAACATTAAATAAAAATCCTGAAACCCGACCGCAGCGCCACCTATCGGGTCCAATTATGAATTTAAGCCATCGAAGGACTAATTCAAACACAAAAAAAACATCAAAATCGGTCCGGCGGTTAAAGAGTTCAGTGACATACACAGTACAGAAGAATTATATACATCAAAATTATATTTTTATGCTCTAATCGAAGTCTTTGAATATAAATCACGTTATTAAGTATATAGATAACTGAATTATCCAGGGCAGGCTTTATAAAGGCTCTTCGTAAAAACTCATAAATCAATGGTTGCGAAGTTTGGTGGCTATTGATTTGTGGTTAGTCCCAAGTGTGCTTTAGATTACGGGCATGTGATAAAGCTTTGTCTCAAGGTTACTGTGAAATAAAGGATAAGTGACAAGGCATTTATCTTGGGGGCCACATAGCTCGCATCAAAAAAAAATGCTGCGAAAGTATTACTGAGCAATAAAGTAAAAAAAATAAGTTTTTATTTGGATGCATGGATGGATGTATGTTTGCAACTACTTATTTCACGCCAAGGCAAAATTATTATTTTAAGCTTTTTATTCCAGTTAAACGCGAGCGAAGCCGCGGTCAAAAAAAGTTATTGCTATATTTGTGAAGAGAAGTTAAAGTTAATTTAACTTCTCTTCACAAATATAGCAATAACGGAATAATTTTTATTCGCCTCACGAAAAAATAGCTTTTAATTTTTTAGGCCTAAGCAAAACCCAAGAGAACAGAAATTAGTGGGGAAAATAAATGATGTCCCATAACTTCAAAAATATGTATCCTGAACAGAAATAGGAGTTTTATTGCCAGTTACAAAATTGAAACTAATCTGAGTTGGACGCCGAGAATTCACCAAATTAAATTTACAAAAGCTCGGAACGGTAATTGGCTCTCCGCTATTAAATCACAACATCATTTAGCACCGGAACATTACAGATATAAATTGTTTTATGCCGTTTACAGGTGATATTTATTAACGAAACATTACAAGTTTACAATGTTTAAATAAATACTTTTAAGAGCAGTAGAACTCACACCAAGTTCGCCCGGGGAAGTACTGCCACCATGCCAATTTCTGCCGCCAAGCTTACTTACAACTTACTGTGTTCCGGTTTGAAAGGTGGGGTTGCCGGTGAAATTACAGGCACATGAGACATTCCTACACGTCTCAGAGTTACGCATACGATGTGACTTGGGTCTTATCATACCTAGTAGGGGAGTACTCAAGTCGCATCGGTTGTTATGGGCCGATGTTACCACTTAACACCAGGTGGGCCATCGGCTCGTTCCGTAACTGCATCAAATAAAAAAATCTCTTTACCATAAATTTTCGTTTTCATCTTTATTTATTTTTAGTAGTTTCGGTAAACACTTCCTCAAAATGTGGTTCTATTGCCTGACAAGTATTAAAATTTTAAAAGTTTACACAATTATATCTCTCCAATAAAGTTTCCTGTGTCGCAGGTGATACACAGTGCAATCTCCCTTAACCCGAGAACTAATTTAAGCACACTTGGTGCTGTACCCGGGACAGCAGGGTGAGAAGCAAAACACCAGAAACTTACTTGGTAGTAATAAACTAAATGTAAGATAGGGGTTTACTTAAGTTAATTTACGGGTTTTACTCATGGAGGATACGATAGGGTTTGAAAAGTCGTCAAACTTAGCGATAAGTGCGCGCAATCTTATGTTTTGAATATTATTTATTGACGTTTCCAAGCCATTTATTTATGTAGGTATTCTATGGAAATAAAGGTTTTTGGCTTTGACATTGAAGCTGCCGCAAAACACATAATAACACTTGATGTTGAAGATGTGTTACGTGATTTGGAGGGTTCGTAATGCGATTCCCGGACAAGACTAAACGTAGAAAAGCTTTTGTGTCTGTATATTCGTACGCCACCGAAGCCTTGAGCTGA
>OX375785.1:8497500-8567500 GCA_947359385.1 Chesias legatella
TTTTTAAAGGAAATGTGACTATCAACTTTGCGATGTTGAAGCTAGTTCGGAATCCTGGAACTATTTAGTTACACATCACCGGCCCTTCTTCAAACTAACGTGTCAAAGTTGCAACTAATTTGAATACAAGCGTCCAGCGCCAGCTGGCGCGTGGCGGGCAGCCGCCGCGCCGCGCTACCACTTGGTTCTTGGCTCGAGCCTCTTCTGAAACAAATTCATAATAAAACTCGTTAGGTATTTCTAATCACCAAAGATATAACACAAAGGTTGATCCGGGAAAAATTACAAGTTTAAATAAAGGAAAGAAATGAAGCCATTAATTACCAGCTTATGAAATTCATTCGTGATCTTGAGAAGGAAAAAGTTTTATTATTATAAGACTTAACAAATTACTGGTTCTTACCCTTTGCGATATTAATATTATGCCAAATAATAAACTTGCTGTTATTCTAGCGGTAGGTATCGTTATGAGGTTCTACACAATAAATCAAGTTATCAATATATTAAAGATATTTGATATGTAACAAACTGGATTAGGCGCCCGCCTTAAAATAATAGCCTTTTAATATTTTTTTCATTTCATTTCAGTTCAATTGTTGTTGAGGTGCGTCGTGCGGGTCGCTCCAACCCTGTTGTTACATAACAATGTTGTTATAATACATTTTGTTCAACATTTTTTACAAAATAATCGTGCAAAGCTAATTGTTTACTGTTGAACACAGTTAATGCGGTGTCGGAGGCAGCCACCACACACCCACACACACACACACACACACACACACACACCCACGCACACACACACACACACCCTCGTCACTGCGCTGCTTAGGAGGCCTGCACACCTCCCCCCCTCCCTCCCTCCTTCCCTCCCGTCTGTATATACACATATATGTATATATAAATATATATATATATATATATATACATATATGTAACTAGAACTTAGGCCAGCCATGTCCTCAGTGGGTAGTCACTGTCATATCTCTCATTATGTTTTATGAGGAGGAATGAGGAAGTGTTTTCATGTTACAGATACATCAATATTATTTATGTTAACAGAAACATTTGTCGCTCTGAGGAAAACGAAGTCATATTGAGACGTACGTACTCGTACGCTATCCGGTGTGTGTGTGTATGTATGTATGTACGGTTACGGCTTCATTATCAAAACCATTGATTATAAACCTTATCGCCTGTAACATGTTTACCGGTATGTTGTGTTTACGCGGGGCGGGGCGGGGCGGGGCGGGGCGGTGGCGGGGCGGCGGCGACGCATCCGTCTAAACTATCACAAACTGTGCCGGGGCTGATGTAAAACAAGTATTTTCAACGTTCAAAAACATTCAAATAAGAACTTTTATGTTGCTGCACAAACTTTCAGCCGACGAATGAAGCGAATTGTGGAAGACATGTCTTCTCCCGACACGACGCGACGCGACGCGACGCGACGGGACACGACGCCAGGACAATGTTAATAGTAAGTGTATTATGTATTATGTTGTAACACACACCGGTTGTCTTTGCACACGAACTTGTATGCCGCTGCCTTTTTACATTATATACTTCTTACATTTTTACATTTCCCTCGAAACTCTGTACAAGCTAAAATAGCAACGGAATTCAGTTTACTCATATCACGTAATTATGAAACTTCTAGAAGTATCACAGCACTTTCTTTGGATGGAAAACGTAAGTTGTTATAACGGTATGAAAGCTGGAACTACAAGCAGCGAGTCTTATTTAGCAGCCGGATAAATTGGACGCAACTCAAAATAATCCCAAAATTCAGTTGCAAGCTATGTAAAATTATGTATAACGTAAATGCATTAGCGACGTCCCCGAGCAACGCCGCGCCGCGCCGCGCCGGCCGGCGGCCGGCTGGCTGAAACCTGAATCAACTTTTTATTAGTGAAGGTAATTGTATTAGAGAGTGAGCGAGACAGCGCGCGGCACTTCCTATTATATATATATATGTTAAATCTTTGTTTATAACAATATAAAACAATAAAATAATAATTAGAGTGTCCCATACAGAAATTATATTAATTTTAAAACAGTTGAGTGAAATAGGCTTATAAGATAGGTAGTTAAGTGGGGCTTCAGCTCGCTTTGATTCGGGTAATGTGGCGTCCCACCAGTACTTACTCGTACCTACATTGAAAACTATCCCAATTTACATAATTTTAAAATAATAGAGGAAGAAATTGAAATGCAGTTTCTTTAAAAGATTAATTTCTTATCCTGCACTAAAAGGAATTTATTGTTATATTAGTTGGGACGAGTACAGTTACACGAACATTAACTGTATTCATATTATTATTTGACCCGCCCGCTCTTTAACTAACTCCCTAACGCTTATCTCATTTACTCACATATTTTCATTGAAATATCAATAGATCCCTAATTTAACTTCAAAGAGTCTACCAAAAATTAGTTAACTTCAGAAAGGTAAACTAATAAAAAACGTCCTAATTAAATCCAAAGGCGCCCCTCAAACATTTGATGAAAAAGTACATATTTCCCCGAACAAATGGAAAAGCCCAAATAAAGTAAGTCTAATGAATCCGGCCATTTTTTGTGGTCGAACCCTCCTGCCCTAAAGGTCGGCGTCCACTGCTCTCTGTGTGCGGCATCGGCATTGAGGGAGCATTGCCTTACACTTGACATGTAGCGAGATACAGGCTTCATCCTACTGCATACCTGATCAAGTAAATTTTCCACCTCTTCTCTGGTTTTGTTATATTATTGTTATTTAACTGAGAGGCTCCTGTTATGTTGAACACCATCTTCTGCCTAACAAACGTGACTGAAAGGTATATAACGAATTTAAATTAATTACAAATGTGAATGATTATCTAGTATCAACATATTTATAGGGAAACGATACTGTATTTATGCAAGGCAGAGGTGAACTAATATAGTATATTGAATAAAAAATATTTTTGTATCTGTATTTTTGTAGTTTTTATCATTGTAAATGAACTTAAATATATTTATGTGAATATATATCATTAAATATAAATGTTTTTGTAGAGTTCGTCCGGTAAAACCGTGTGTCAACATTATCATACTATTACCCAGATATGTACATGGTAAGAGAGGACCCAAGCTGTATTTGTGTCGTAGTGGACGAAAGATGTCGCTGTAACGGCACGTGTACTAGTAGCTACTGTCTGTAGCGCCTGTCTGTCTGTCCTCAACATAATAACAAAATCTCTCGGATTTCTCTCAAACCGAGTGTTACATCCTTTATTTTGTTACACAAAGATTTCCAAATATTTAAATGAAACCCGCCTCAGTGCTTCATTAAATTTGAGATTTTTGTTGAATATCCTGTTACATTACTGTTCTACAAATATAAAACGGGTTAATGGATTCGGTGGAATCAATTTCTCTGGAATTTGATTTCACGTTTCTTCTTTGACGGCACGCTACTGTTGCGCGGTGATGAGCGGTGATTGAGCTGTGTCGGTGTAATCATAGAGAACACACAGACGAACAAATAGAACTTGGAACCTGGTTTTGGCTATAACAGATAAAAGTTAATAAGATTTCAGTTCCATTTATAATCTCGTCCCTAGTAGCCGATGCTGTCTTAGAAGACTATTTTAATTTCGGTCGTATGCGGTCTATGGGGGTGTGGGTTCAAAAACTTCCTTACAAGGAAAACGTACAAGGAGTTTCAACGATACAGCACGATCAAGTCGGTAGAGAAGTACCTCCGAGGCTGAACGATCCAATTATTCGTAGCACAAAACTCGTATTGGTCGAGTGCGCGTGTGCGCGTGGCTACACTAAGTTACCGTGGGCAATCGTCCGCGCGGCCGACCGGCGCGGCGTGGCGGCCGTTCCAGCAGTAGCAGTACGAGAGCGACTTCACGCGTATTAGTTTTGAGAGTTCATTACACGGGGTTTATCAGCGTCACAAGGGAATGTTCCGTGTGGGTCGCAACACCGCACTTTGAACCTTATTGCTGGGGGATAAGGCGTTATCCTGCATTGCGGAGGGTGTCCCTTGATAATTGAGTGAATGAGTGTCGTCGACACTCGTTATTGGAGGTGCGGCATGTCGCATAGACCATTTAGACCCAAACTAAGCATAGATTGTATCATGGGAACCAGACAACTGATGTAATACTTACATGCTTCTTGTAAATACATAAAATAATACATATTACAACCGAGACTCAGAACAAAACTCTGTGTTCGACACACAAATGTTTGTTTTGGGTGGGAATCGAACCCATGACCCTCATTAGGTTGGTGTCTGGTGTAATAATGAGTGCGCCGCGTCACGGCGGCAGGTGGCGCCACGCGCATGCACAAACACTTCTCATAATACGTACTTATTATCCACTAAAAGCTATCAATAGCTACGTGGTAGGTTTTGTGAGATGAAGGAAGCGTGCGTTCAGTAAATGGATTACATAAAAAAAAATCGCACTAGTACACACTGTGTTGCAGATGGCATGGCCACAGTTATTCAATAAAATAATATTCAAGGACCGATTATAATACGATACTTATGTTCATCATTCACATGTCGTCACCGGCCGCTGACAACCAACTAACGCTTCGAAGCCATCCCAAAAAGCAACACTTACGGAATTGCCTCTTTACCTGTCCGTCCGTCCGTCTGTCACGGCTTACAATCTAACAACACTTTCATTGTTCGCGTCGATCTTCACCCGCGTCATTTTGTTGTCACCTGATCCCGACACGTTAGGGAATACGTACCTTGTTGCAAAGTCCAATATACATCTACCATTTTGATGTAGAAAAGGCTGGGGACTCGTGTGCGGTGATAAATGTCGCCCCCCGCGCCGCGCCGCCGCCCGTATCACATCAACATTGCATGTATACATAAAAGAAGATGTCGTGTCGTGATGTTCCTCCGCGTTACCACAACAGTTCAGCCCACGAGCGATGTCTCATCATTTTGACGGATTATTATCATTGCTGGTTCATACATTACTTTTTATTTATTTAAATGAGCGAGCGAAGTTCTTAAATTGTACCGGGATAGATTCTTATCGATACCTCATTGTTTATTCGTTTTAGATTTTGAGGATTATTGAAATCACCCCTAAAAGTGATCACTCTGTATACTATATAGCAGTAGAACTCACGCCAAGTTCGTCCGGGGAAGTACTGCCACCATGCCCATTTCGTCCGCCAAGCAGTAACGCATTCGCGTTACTATGTTCCGGTTTGAAAGGTGTGGTTGCCGGTGAAATTACAGGCACATGAGACATTCCACCTACACGTCTCAGAGTTACGAGCGCATACGATGCGACTTGGGTCTTATCATACCTAGTAGGGGAGGACCCAAGTCGCATCGGTTGTTATGGGCCGAGGTTACGACTTAACATCAGGTGTGCCATCAGCCCATTCCGTAACAGTATCAAATAAAAAAAAATGCAACAGCATCAAGCCAAACCACGCACCACCTAATCCAATGCGTGATCCGTATCGACAATCTGCGCCCGTCCCGGCCCGTCCCGGCCCGTCCCGGTCCGTCGCCGTCGCGTCGGTCCCTCCGGCCGACACGCATACATCGCCGGCCGACTGACGACTCAAACAAATATATGTAAATATATGTGTTGTATTGACCGATGGATGCGTGTCGACAACAAACCGTTGTATGTGATGGCTCGCAGCTGTCACGCCGACGCCGACGCCGACGCCTCAATCCCTCTAACACCAACAGCTAGTATCCATTCCCAAACGTTCGCCGCGCCCTCATCCGTGGAGACAATCCGCTATTAATCCTATTGTGTATTTGCTGTTTGAAAACAAAACGAGATATCCATTCGAATTCAGCTTTGTAGCTAGAGGCGGTGTGGTGCCATCGTCGATCATGTTTCATCTCGTCATCGTAACCTCTCTGCTCCCTGCTCCCTGCTCTATCTTTTAATGAAGTTCGTACAATAAAACGAAGTAAGATAGAAATTATTTTTTATTTATGTAACAAATCGTGTCCAAACCGCTATCCTTACAACTAGGAGTCACATGAACACGTCGTCGGCGAGAGCTTTCCCGGCCGGCCGGTCGTCTTCGAACGTCACCATTTTGTCCCTCACCGATCCTTTCACTGTCACTTTCTCGTGTCCCTTGCCCCCCTTCTCCCCCTTGCCCCCCTTGCCCCCGAACGACAAGTCGCACGTGTCCCCCACTCCGCTCAAGTTGAACTCGCTCAGACTTCGCGGAACGAAATACTCGACACACCTGTCGGCTTGCCCCGCCGAACATCTTATCGCACTATTCCTCTGGAAACTCTCTTCCCCGTAGTTCGAGGACTTTCGTCTGGGAAGACTGTTGAATTTGGTCGGATTGAGAGCGTCCAGTTTGAAGTCGCGTCGGTGGGTCGGGGCGGCGCGCGCGACCGACGGCCCCGCCTCGCCCGCCTCCCGATGTCAAGACACCACCGACATGGAGATGTTCTCGTCGCAAACGTTCGTCTCGGCGCTGTGCACCGCTCGGCAGCTGGAGCTCCCCGCGCACACAGCGCTGAACCTCCGCAGTGTCGACCTCATGTCTTCTTGTATCAAGTTAAAGCACATGGCGATTACGGCTATTCCGACTAGGATATATATACAGCACACTCCCAGCGCCAAGTCCTCCGCTTTGGCGGACAAAGTGCTCGCGTACAGGCCCGGCTTCAAATCCCCGAAGCCGATAGTTGCGAGACTGGAGAATGAGAAGTAACAACCGTCTATGAAGTCCCACTTCTCCGTCTGGTGGAACACTACAGTTCCTAACGCCGCATACAGTATGATGAACAGCAGACTGAGTGCGATCGGCACTCTGGTGTGGTCCCGGCACGTCCAGTGGTACCCGCCGCTGAAGCTGTCCAGGTTCAAGGCGGCTTGGAAAGGGGTTCTCTTTTGTCTCTCCGGACAGAACTCCCTTTTGTCGCGGTCGTATTGTTTGCAGTGGAGCCCGTTGTACCTGTTGAGGCAGTCCGCCTTCGTGTGGAAGTTGTCGTTTTTGAACCGCGCAGGGCGGACTTTGGAGTAGAGAACCCTGAAGTTCCTCGCCAGCGCTTCGCCGATAGTGGACAGGTAAAGCATGATGATGGGAATGCCGATGCAGGCGTACGCGATCGCCGCCAGCTTGCCGACTGATGACTTCGGCGTCACGTTGCCGTGACCTGCAAACAATATTACGTGTGCTTAACTCTATGCTCAATGTTATATTACAAGGCTTGCGACTGTGATATAGTGATATAGGCTCTCTAATGACAACATTAAGATCGTTACTTGGAATCTAGACACTAAATTGGCATAAAGCCCGTCGTACGTTAGTGTTTCCCTAAAGAATTAAAAAGCGAGATTCGCAAGAACTCTTAATTAAAACTTTGTTTTTAAATATTTTTCGCAAGCAAACATAATGTTACCATTAAAATACAAAAAACAATATATTCGTATGAAAACGCCATTAATCTGAGTCCTATAAACATTTTATCTTCACTCTGAAAAGAAACCAGTTTATAACTTGAAGCATAACGAATTTATAATTCATAAAATTTTAATGAGTGAGCGACGTAAGTTTTGCCACTAGAACGGGCTATCAAACACATTCATTACCCAACATTTTGCCGTTAAAACCCCTCATGGAAAGCATGAGATACATATACTTTTCATTTCATGTTTTTGTGAGTGTGAAGAAACGCCGAGCACTGCCTCGACAAATAATGAATCGGAAATCTGTGACGTATATCAATATTATATTGAGCCCTTGAGGCAGGACAGTGGGTTATTTACTGCTCCGAGCCTTATTTCAGCAAATCATTGAAAAAACGTAGAAATTTGAATGCAGATGTTATTGTAACTCACCTATGGTGGTGATGAGTGTGAGGGCGTACAGAAAACTACTGGAAAATGTCCAGCGGTAATCCCCGTCGTGATCAAAACTGACTCGGTTCTCAAAAGAAGCCCCTCCCCTTATGCTCTTGATCAGAACCTTCTGAAAGTCCATCAGTTCCTTAGCAGCTAGCTTAGTCCAGTTCTCCTTGTACAAAATATTTAGATCTTCGGTAATGGACCACAGCTTCTCAACGGTCCTCGATCTCAGTCGCAATGTGCTCTCCTGCGCTCGGCTCAGATTGGGCATGGAAGCCGCCACTGCCGTTTCTTCTGCGACGTTTCCTTCTATAGCTAAAAAGAGCAATCCCCCCATTAAGTTGTAGGTGAGCACCAGGAAACATATAGCGAGGCATGTGAAGGGGGAGGCTTTCCGTTTGTGCGCGCAGCGGCAGCAGACGACAAGCCTCGTGTCATCCGGTGTCTTGGTGAAGCAGCATTGCGGGTCTGCGAAGGCTGCGGCGCAGTAGCTCGTGGACAGGTCCCGGCTGCCGTCTTCCAGCATGGTGGCGTTACACCGGGGCGGGCGCGGGCGTGGGCGCGGGCGCGGGCGTGGGCGCGGGCGCGGGCGCGGGCGCGGGCGGCATGCTCACCTCAACCTATTTTGTACTTCTTGTCGTGCCTTCGCTTCGGTCTGCCCATTCTAGGAGGAAGCGCCCGATGGTAACCTGACTACACCTGGAACAAATGATACAACATTATATTTTTATATATACTTATTTCGTCTTTATTTAATATCTTGGGTCGTTATAATATGCGTTGCGATGTATGGAAATTTTATGGTTTAGTTTGACAGAATGGTCTTTTGACTTATTAACTTTTCCGGGTTCCGTAAAATTACAGGTATTATGAGAAGTTATAACTCCATAATCCACGAGAGCACGGTAGCCCAGTGGTACTGACCCCAATTTTAAATCCGGAGGTCGCTGGTTTAAATCCCAACATCCAACAATGAGTTTTTTCACTAAATAAATTTATGCGCGCAATACGACGTTCTAAAAATCGTGAAGGATCGTGATGAAATCAAGCTGTCTAAGAGCCAAAAAATAGAAGTCGCAAGCGCACGAAAGGAGCCCCTTAGAGGTGCACTTAAAATCCTTCCACCCCATGACGCAACTACACTGTAGTATTAGTATTAGTAACGCAGTATTGAGTTGATAGATTCGAGTGTGGCGGCCGCAACGCGATACGACTCGGCTCCTCGCATTGTTCAGCACGCGGGGAGCCGAATAGTATATCAGTTGTTACGGGGGTAGCGCGTAACGTCGCGTCGGCGTCGGCTGGATCAAATGTTCACACCGTCTCTTACAAAACTGTTATTAAAAAATAAAAATCACGTCATCGTCCCAGCAACATCAAAAAATGATAATTTTCGATATACTTATACATGCCGTGTTCTAGAAGGTTCTATAAACCCTATGTATTTTTTAGTGGTATTTTTAAGATTGCATTTTGTAATGTCCAGTTTGGGAGACCCAATAAAAATAAAAAGACGTGTGGCACTCGGAGACTGCCGCGGTAAATCTATTGCGCGTGATATTTCAAAAAGTCATTAAAAGTTCTGGTATTTATCGATAGATGGAACTAAAAAGTATCACCGCTGTGCCGGTCGGAGTGGGGGGTGTTAGGTTTTTTCGTTACGGAATTTCTGGATTCGGTCTCCACGCTCAAGGCCCGCGATAGAAGCTATGCAATAGCTTAATAATTCATACATAGAATTATTAATTTTTCTTAAGGGTTGGTAGGGTTGTAGTTGTAAGGGTATTTCCCGTTATATACAATTGAAGTAAAATATACCTGCTATTATTCACATGTCATGAAATATAACAGTTACCTAGGAATGAAAAATATGAAAGTTATATTAACATTGCAAATAAAAATCGCAATCAAAAGTTATTTATCCGCATCCAGTTCCAAATAAAAATATAAAAATTGATAAGTGGCAGAGTTTTTCCGTTTGTTCGTGAACAACTGATGCGAACTGTCAATCCGTTTACACATCGTCGTGTGAAAGTATGCTTGTGCGCTAGCACACGGCTCCGCTTGCCTACTCGGTTACACCCACACGATGGATAGAGCTACTTGTATATGCAGTAGATAAATTAAGTTAGTTTAGCTTAGCTGCTATAAACAATTTTTGACCAATTACGCCAAATATCCATTGATCAATTGGACTTAGTAATTCAGAGCCGTCCAACCTGTGTGGAAGAAGAGAAGAAGGGGCGACCAGATACAAGTGAACACTTTCAGTTCCAGCGAGCTTGATGTAATTTTAGACATAGCAGCCGCTAAGGTTTATTTGTTATGACTTATTTATATTCCCTAATACGTGAGTTAAATAAAGGTTTAATAAAAAAATTGTAGATATAATATTAAAAGTTTTCTGATCCACAATATGAGCGTGTGATGAGAGAGTAACGCCAACGCAGCGCTACTACTGATTAATGCGATAGAGTCGCAACCGGATGTCATTATACTCCCCCGCCCCTTATATACATACATTATATACCAGTTGGTATATTATGTGCTGCGCGAGCTAATGTAATGCCGTTTAACTGATATATGAGTTAAGGCGTTCATGGCGCGGGTCGTTTGTCACACGTACGGTCACACTACTTTATACTGAAACTGAAATGAAACTGTTTACTAGGACACAGGGTAACAGAATATCCTGCAACTGCGGACAAGTTTACTGAACAAATAAACAATGTTATCAGATGTCACCAGTCACCAGTCACCAGTCACCAGTCACCAGTCACCAGTGCAGAGTGTAGTAGTAGTTGACTACACAACTCACTCACTGAGACTCAGGGTCGTGATCAACAGTGGATGTTATGAACTTGTAGCGCCAGATACCACTGCTCTACGTATATTGATGAATCACACGGGTATAAATAAATAAATAATGATGGACATTGTCACACAGCGCCATCTAGCCCCAAAGTAAGCTAAGCATAGCTTGTATCATGGGTACCAGACAACTGATATACATACTTATATACTTTTCTTTTGTAAATACATCATACATATAATAAATATTAACACCCAGACACAGAACAAACATCAATGTTACAAATTTCACATAAATGTTTGTCCTGAGTGGGGATTGAATTCACGACCTACAGCGCAGAAGGTAGGTTTACTAACCAACTGAGCTATGAGGCCAGTCAGCATGCACATCAGTACGATGTTGGCTCCCGTGGTATTTAATGGCCACTGTGTACTGTGTACTGTGTGAGTAAGAGGGAGTGAGAGTAGGGAGTAGTTCTACTGCGTTGTTGTTCAGACGCACTGTCACATTAATACAGTAATGCGGTCGCGAACCCACCGCCCCCGCCCCCGCCCCCGCACCCGCCCCCGCCGCCGCTGTCACTACAGATTCCGACAGTTATTCAGTTGAACGTTCCCGGAATTCCGGCAATTTACACAGCGCCTACATTTAGGTGGTTTTGGTTGAACCAGCCACCTAATACAGCTGAAAATTATATTCCGCGTTAGTTCTATATTTCACCTTCCTTCAATATCACCTCCGGTGTCCTACTAGATCGAACGCAACTGAGAAACGATATAAATACTTAAAGGACGCGTTTCACCACTCAAATTATAATATA
Organism: Chesias legatella; assembly: GCA_947359385.1. NCBI lineage: Eukaryota > Metazoa > Arthropoda > Insecta > Lepidoptera > Geometridae > Chesias > Chesias legatella. The sequence goes on from OX375785.1 coordinate 8,508,977, forward strand.
TTATGAGTTTCTGGATTAACTTATCTGGATAACTCGTTTAAAGCCAACGAAGGAAGCAAGATTTGCTACCGAATCCTCCTTTCCTACGACAAGTCACATCGTATGCGCTCGTAACTCTAAGACGTTTAGGTGGAATGTCTCATCTGTGTATTATTTATAATCTCTTCTTTATATCGAAAATAATATTGGCAGACAAACAAAACGGTAAGAAAAAGAAATACCGCAATAATTCAAACCAATGACTGGAAAATAAATGTAAAACCTTGAAATCCTCTTACACAGCGAATGGGTTCTGTGAAATAAATAATGTAGATAGTTATTATATGAATATCTCCAAACCACATTATCTAGTTTCAAGCTATTTTCACCTGTACGAACTCCCGACTCACCGGTTCACTCAGAACTACACAGTAAATAAATCTCAATATCGCGCAGAGTGTGTGAGTATATTACAGTATATCCTGAAGCCAGACACTCGGCGAGGAGATACAGCGGAGGCGCTCGACACCCGCATCTCGACCGCTCGACATGACGCTACTTCTATCCGGACACCTGCGAGACACATTTCTACCCTACCATCTTAATTTCATTATCTGTTCTCCCAACGGAGCGCCGGCGCGGCGTCGGCAGGCTCCGGTGACGCGTTTGACTTCATAATAAATACGCCTTTCTTTTAAGGTACCAAATATAATTCCAAAATATTGATTTTAGCACGAATTACTTCGGGAACAAGTTTTATGACTTCATTATCGACTCTTTGACTCTTGATTTGAGATGTGATGATAGATGTGAGGGTCTAAAACGATTACCCGCACTGTGATGCATACGCTTGAGTGACTATTCAAAGTGGATGTTTATTATGTCAGTAAACACGCACTCTCTATGTCTAAACGGGAACTTGCGTACCAGTCTATTGTTACCCTCTCCTTGACCATAAGTTAATTGAGTATCATGTCAGGTTGTTTTGTATCAGCGATCACAAGATATCCGTGTCTATGGATGGTGTAATCGGCCCCGGTGATACTTCAGGTAGAGTCAACCTTGCCTCCGCTTGACGTTCGCCGGATGACTCGAGATATATTTAAAGTCCAGCATTGCTTTAATAAATGTCAAATGACTTATATTTGTGCGCTGTTTACACACAAAGTACGCGTCAGAAGAAACAGAAGTTGAGATTTCACTGTAACCGCGCGCGCGCGCGGAAACTATGGTGGAGTTGTTAACAACTCAGGCAGATAGTTTGAATGACAAACTGGAATGCTTGTTACTTATATCAAGTAGAGAAATATCTACGAGCCAAGTCATTCGATGGTGCTTTTAGGCATGGTAGCGTACTAGTGTTTTATATTATTGCAGGGATATCGTCTCACCACTACGGGGAGAAAGAATAAAATTTAATTTTCACTGTATTCATAATGATTGGAACCAATGAGTTATAAAAAATCACGTGCATTTAAAGCACAATTTGAGCACTTTTTGCATCACCCTGTTCGTTCCTATCCGATCCTCTATAGGTAAGAACCAACAAGAAACCCCTAAAGAGGTAATACTTTCTTTTGACGAGCTTGATCCTTTATACAATTAAGAAATTTCTGGGTTGCATTTTACTGACGTATTCCCTTTACATTATTACATGATTTAAAATGTTGAATGAAACAATCGTGTATCGATACGGTAGGTACGATACATTCATGGGCCCACGCCACGCGACGCCACGCCACGCGCCTACACGTTGCGGAGCGGCTCTGTACGACTCCGGGACGCCCTCTGTGTACCTCTGTGATACTTGTAATAGCCTTACTGAGTGAATAATCATTATAATGTAAAGAAGTCCACTTGTTTTAGACTTACTAAGCGGACCGTCCGCTAGATGTGCCATTAGAGATACGATATATCAAACGATTATAAACGGTGGCTTAAAATTGCTCTACTTTGAAATGATTCGTGTCGACAAATCGTTCCCATAGAGACTGCTGACAAGTCTGGTATTTTTGTGAGATTTTAATAGTTTGCGGGTGTGTGGCCACGTTGCAAGTCCTACACTAGGACTTGGCTACAATTTTTACAAATATCATTCATATTTTTATTTTATTTTTATTTTAATATTTGCGATGTGTTTTTTTTACCAATTATTATTGAAATATTAAAACTTATTAAAGTAAGCGATATCGAAAACTGGATAAAACTTGTGATGATTTTAAAGAGGAGAAGACGGATACTGTTATCTTTAAAACAACTTACTGTAAGGTCCCTGAAAAATCAAAATCAGGGGAAAAGTCCAACAATAAACATAAAAAAATACTAGGCTAGCATCCTTTGAGATCACTGTGGAGGCTACGTGCGTGGTCAAATGATTATATGTACGTTACAGTTGGGAGTGGTACTTCAGTAGCGTACCCAAACTAACAGTCGGCGGCGGCGCGATGTCAAGCAACTATACTATTAGGAAGGTGACATCACAGTTCCAAACACGAAGGTGGCTGTAATATCACCGGCACTTCATACTAGAACACAGTTTTACTTTGCATTCCTCTGAAGGAAGGAATACCAGTGAAAGTAATCGGAACAGGAATTGGTAACGTGTACATATATCATATATATATAATACAATATAATACAAGCAACTTATATATATTTCATTAATAGCCAAAGACAGACGAGACAAATCCGTCCGGAGCGGTTCGTTGTCACTTCAATATAATTGAAAAATTCTCGGCATTTCTTTTCGCACAGCGTTGACACGCCCTTTGGAAATTCATTTTGAAATTAAAACAACGGAAAATAGAGACCTGTTTTTGTGCGTATCCAAAATTGTTAATTTTCTAAAGTCTTTCAATAAAAATAAAAAGACGATAACAGGTAATAAAACAAAAACTATAGTAGGTAGGTATTACACTGATCACTGATCACTGATCACTGATCACTGATCACTGATCACTGATCACTGATCACTGATCACTGAGCAATGACAGCGCGGACGTGACATCTGTGGATATGTGCTCTGTCATTACAAAATAATATACATTATTCCGTAGAGTAGAGTACATACTCATTTGAACGAAAACACGAAGCATGTATTCTAAAAATAAACTCAATGAGAAAGTAACGTGTCATCCATTATTATGAGATAAATACTTTCAGGATATAAATTAACCTGGTTTTCGCACTTGATTTGAAGTATGTTAATATAATATGTTTTCTGTGTACGCAATATTGATGTTTACGACGCATAGCGTACTGACAGTAACATACTAACAACTGACAGCTCGGAATATAAAACTAAAAGTTATTTATTTCAAAGTGAGTCACTCTCACGATAGGTTACTTATACTTATACTTATATAATAAAATTGTCTGTAACTCTTTGACCTTTTTGTTTGAATTTAATTATTATTTGTTATTATATTTTTTCATTGTGAAGGAAATTTTTGCATGCCCCTGTGGTGAACATAAGTTGGAACCATTTTAGTAGTAAGACCTGAAGACCTTTGTTACCTTTATTTTAAGCAAATAAAATATTTGATTGATTGATTGACAGTGTACGTACAGGCAAAGAGCACAAGGCATTGAAAATGATGAAAACCTAAAAATAAAACAAACATAAAAGTATAACAAATGATTAGTATGATTATCATATTTTGTGTCTATACCTATTGTGTAATATCTATGTTCGTCACACAAATGTTTGTCCTGGTTGAGAATTGAACCCACGACCTACAGCGCAGAAGGCAGCGTTACTACCAACTGAGCTGTGTGACCAGTCGAGATAGTAGCGGAGGCCAGCCCAGGTACGACAATGTTGTTGACAGATGTGTTTATAATCAGGGTAGTGATTGAAATCTGTTAAAGTTAGTCTTACTTAGCTTATTAAATTTAGTGAATTGGGCGACGGGGCCCGGGGGCGACACCGCGCTTACAAAATCTAGTAAAATAAATAATAAATAAACAGTCAGTCCAGTGTACTTTTTATATGTATATATTCAGTACCGCGCTAATAATGAAACGTTCTATCTCCCTCGCTGCTAATGATCTTTTTTGTGCTTATGTACTTAACTAGAGGATATTTTTTTAAGGGTCCCGACAGCGGGTCTAATAGTCTTACACTGGTAAAGAAAAGACACAGAAATAAATCCTAGCTCTAATTTGGTAATCTCTAATTTTTGCGCTTCTTTTTTCAATATATCATTTATATTTTGGAATGACGACTTGTTTATCTGTAGGCAGAGGCTAAGGCTACCCATTAATATCAGGTGGGCCATCGTTACGTAAATTGATCACATAAATATTACACTAGTGCTAGTTGCGCGACAGTTTCTGTGCGCTGCAGTGAAAGGCATAATGTGTGCTAAGAGGGTCACTTAGGGCCCTTTATATACTTGTCTTCATGTGTAATAAATGCAAATTCAAGTATTGTGTTATAATGTTCTATAACAACGTAATGTGTTATTGCTCTGCGCGCTCGTACCAGCCTGTTTGTCGCTTCACCGACTCGGATGTTTCTTGACTTCGCTGCCCACTACCATATCTTATGTCTAGTGTCTACTTTAAACATACTACTGCATAATAATCTACAACCGCTACTAAGTAACGGGTCGCTATGAACACAACCACGGTCCTCCTGCTAATACGATCACACATCATATTGACCAATACAAATATTAAATAATATTGCGAATAAAAACACGGGTATATGGGGGGGGGGGTGAAGAGGGGAGAGCGTTACACACTTTTCACGAACAGCCACCGAACAGCGTTAAATTTTAATTTGTAAAGATAATTAACGCTGTCTGGCTATTTAAATTGTAATCATTCCAGAGAAATGTAATGCAAGTGTGGTTGCCACACCTCCTGTGGGAAGTAACAGTAACAGTAACAGTAACAGTATGGATGAATAGTGGAGTGCTCTGTGCTCTCGTGACTCTCCAACACATGTTTGCATGAGTCCGTGGCCGGCCGGAGTGACTGTTATTGTTGGTCATTTTGCTCTTATACTTTTCCAAATTCATGGCAGGCGGTAATTTTTATATTACTCGATCGTTTCTTTAACACAAAAAGTTACGTTTTTACTCCCTCAGGACGGGCCAAACAAAAACATGGGCTCTCGTTTGGGATCTAGAAAGAAAAAAAGGGGACAACTTCATAGTAACACCGGACCGCACTTGAGCCCGGTATTATACCCGTTATTAAAAATAATACTGTGTAGACGAGAAATGTGAGAATGGACGAGGATTTGGCTCTTCGAGATTGTGAAAGTTATTTATTTGTCGGGAAAGAGGCGCCGGGAGGGCAGACGTTCCCCCTGCAAGGGGAGGGAAGGAATTTCATCGGTTTCAGACGGTAATTGCGAACCAATGTCGGTTGTCTTGAAAACTTTAGGATTGTGCTTTGTCGAGACCTTCGACCAGTACTTCAGCTGAATCCGGATTGTGTAAAGATTACTCAGCCAGGTCTTTGTTATTTCTTGGGATGTATTTCAAAAACAACAGAGAGTCAGACTCAAGCAAGTATTTCATTGAATTCTTGACAGCTCATTCAAGCTCGCCTTTTTACAGATGTCAGCAAGTATGTTACGCTTGATAACTTTAACAATACATCTTAATAGTGTATAGAATTGCTGATAAAGCGAGATCTATTAAATAGTGATCCCAATACCGACAATAGATATTCGGACAAAGAAAAATATACTTACGTTACACAGAAAGTTGACTACAAACCTTTTACTTCATGCCATAATAGATATAAATTGTGGGACCTATTTCATTTACAGGAAATGTTGTATTATCGTGGATTGTTTGTGGGTGTTTCGGCTGAAGGCGCGGCGCGGCGCGGCGGCCAACTTCCCTCACCCAACAGCCCTGTACCTACATATTATCCTCATTGTTATGACGTCACAACACTTCACTAGTATACATAAAGACAGATGAATTTTTCATTACCTATCCGGACGAAAAGGACCCTTTTAAGGTTACAAATAAAGACTCCTGAATACAATAAAAAAATCGTTTAAATGTTACAAGTCAGGAGAAACATATTCATACAGTCGCTGCTCAGGTGACAAATATAGTAGGTACCGGTACCAAATGTATATCTACTGTATTACTGGACTGAGCGTATGGACGCGTGCTGTGTGCGCTACAAACACTTTGTAATTCATCGCACTCCCTGAATGAGGGGCGCCTTAATATCCCATCCCAAATGATAGAAACAATGTTGCAATTGTTCGTGTAGGAATCACTTGAAGCACCGCGTGTCGGGGCCACCGCACATCGCACGCGGCGCTCTAGTGACGGCTGACACATGTTGTTCGGGGCGGCGCGGGGCGGTTTCAAACCGAGGAGCTGTTTAACCGCACCACGTCGCGGTGCGTTCAATGTGCGACGCTCCTAATATATGAGTGACGTGCGCTTGCTTACACTTCGCATTCCTCACGATCTCCGCACACAAATGTCGCGTCTTCACCTCTCCAAAATATTACAAAGCACGGTGGTCTTCGAAGCGACGCGGTCCGCCCCGCCCCACGCAGGGGCCGGCGCGGCGCGGGGCGGCGCGGGGCGTTGTGGGGCGGCCTGTCGACTCATTTCCGACGTGAGTTGTTTAACTTGAGATTTTGCGATGTTGCCGCGGAGTTTGTGAAATGTTGGAAAGTTTTGATATTTTAGCGAGGCATCCATTTACTGGTTCAATGAGAGCCACGCCACGCCACGCCACGCCACGCCACGCCACGCACCGCACCGCACTGCTTATTGCAAACAAGTATTCGTTGAAAAGTGTGGTGTTTGTACACTCTGCATAAACGGTTCGATATTAATTCCCGCTGTGGAACTTGTCTGAAGAGAGCGAACACTTCTCTACTCAGCAACCGCAAAGCCAAACAACGTACATAGTTCAAACAAAGTGTATACTCAGTGAGAGAAGTCGCTATTGTAGGTATTTGTTTTCAAGGATTGAAATAGAAACTGATGTACTTTAGTATGTACTATTTATTTATAATATGTAACAACATTTTACGACACAGTTATGTTTAAGGAAACAGAACCGTGGAATGTTATTGAACGACCAATAAACGAGATATATAATTTTATTGGCGCCCGTAAAGTCAGCGGCCGAGACCTCGGCGGGAGCCCTATTCCCGGATAGATACGATATTACTCACCAAATATAAATGCTATCATTACCTCTCGTATGAAGCGGCTCGTACAATGCTTATTAATATTATGGGATGGATGAAGAGCGACGTGATCCCGCATACGAAGTTATTCCCTCCATATTATGTATCTATACATCTCGCTCATGTGATGTCTACTCTAGGGAGATATGATAAAGGGAAGACAATCAGGGTTCGCAATAAGCACAGATAGAACATCAGTTTATGTTTGATGTTAAAGCTAGCAGGCAAACTGACAGGCACTGCCTCTCAGCACACTCCCCCTTGCACAGATAGCACACGCACACGCACACGCACACGCACACGCACACGCACACGCACGCGCTCACGCACACGCACGCGCACAGTTTACGTATCTCCACAACAACCGTCTTGCACCGATACTGGTTTATTGGTTGCGTCCTTCACTTACAAACATGTCATAAGAGCCCCTGCGAGGCGCACTTTCATCCTTTCACCACACACACACACACACACACACACACACACACAGACACACAGTGCAATACAATGGTCGAGACAGCCGGTGACTTGATTTATTTTAAATTGTTTCGTAATAGTGACACTCGTCTCAAAATAACCATCGTTATGAAGTTCGTAATATTTGGTTCTTTTTCATTCATAGAATAATATTCAAATTCAAAATGTAAATATTTTATTTCCGACAACAAGATCCATATGTTTACGTAACAATTAAAGAGACACCTGATTGTTACAATAACAACAACAATAGAAATACACATAATGCTTGAAATACAATATTGAATTAAAATATTTGCGTTTTAAATAATAAAAACGGCAATTGTACTGATGATCGAAGTTCACACCCTCATGGGGATGGTTATTTGATCGTGTATCGTATGTATTGTTGCTATATTACGAGAAAAAGCTAAACTAACACTAAACGTACACATTTGCGATCTGAATATTGAGAAGAGAGAAAGATTTTGTTTGAAGGTATATAACAAGCAATACGTCTTACTTTCGGCTGCCGACCGCTTGGCAAAATATTATCGTTTCACACGGATACATATCATACATATTCCTTCATAAAACCTATTTCATATATTTTCATGGATATCAAGCAAGTTTCTAAGTTACTACTTCCCTGGGAAACTAGCATCCATACGCAGTGAAGCAATTCAATTTGTAACAAATAGTATTCGAGTAGCAGATACAATACGCCGCGCCGGCGCCGTAGCGTTCCTCTACGAGGCGTTAACAAACAGCTACGGCGTAGCACGTAGCACGTAGCCGTTGCACAATGTTACGAGCGATTTGCAAAACTTTTCGTATGTGTTTGAATTATTATTTATCAGGAATTGTATAAAGTGTATTTGAATAATATTGTATATATGCCTCCAATGTTTATGTAGTTGTGGTGTATTGATCTGAGCGTGCTACATGTTTTTATAAAAAATATTAATATCCGGTTAAGGTCCCGTTCTAAGTGGTAATATGTATTTGTTTCAAGTCAAAACTATTCGAGCCCGGAAATTGGGGACCAAGCTCGGATTGCAACAAAAGATACCACAACAATAATTATGTATGAAATACAGATACACGGCCTATTAACTAATACAATTTTACCAAAAATGCATATAATATTCAATCAGATTTAGATTTTTAAAATCTTTAGATACATTTTATTTATATTCTACCATTCTGTTATACCCTTAATTTTGAATTGAGGTCAAAATTTGCCGAAAACTCAATCAACTATATAAATAGCGCGACACCGTGATCTAAGCAACCAATAAGCTGAGCTAACATTTCAAGTTGTCAAGTTGTGAAGTTTCAAGAATCCCGTTACTGGAAATGTTGAACTACACACATACACATACTCGTACACCGAAAACGAGTGTTCGACGACACGACACGACACGAGACGGATTGCAGAGACATCATATTGATGGCATGACGGACAAATTGAATTACATTTGATATATAATTATAACATGTTGCCCATCAGATGTCGGATTTGTTTACACAGCAGTCGCCGTTACTGAAAAAAATTGTCATCGTTTCCATATTACAGATTACAGATATTTTGTACTGTGTTTTGTCACATTTTCACGCACGTAAAAGATTTACGGTTTTCTGCGTTTCCTTTGTAAAGCTCACAAAGCCGTTTTATCGCGAAAATATCGGCACAAGTCTAATGAGGCGAAAAAATGTTCCGTAAAACTGACAAGTAAGCTTTGCCATTCCCTTTATTATCCAACTACAGGAATCAGTTCAATACACTGCACTGTGTCGAAACATGTCACTAGGTGTTGCTGATGAAACAGTTTGAGTTCAAACCAATTTTGCGTCTTTTTTAATTTAATGACCTAAATAGCAATCCAATTGTGGTAACTCATGCAAAGTTGTGACACAATAACCCGGCCCATAATGTTACTTGAGCAACGTTGAGCATGTCAAATGACCCCACGTCGGCGTCGCGTTGCAAGCGCAGGCGCAGCCACGTCCGGGACTAGAGTAGGTCCTCTACCCGCACCTCGCATCGAACCCGAACCAAATGGGAACCAAATCGGAACATTTTTTGACGAGAAGTAAACACGAATTAATGTCATTTTCACCTAGTAAGGGTTAGCGGACCGTAAGTCGGTGCTTTAGAAATCTGCATTTAAAAATATTGGTAGAACTAATTTTATCGAATTTTTGTAGCAGTAGGACTTAAGTCTAGTTCGTCTGGAAAACTACTGCCACTTTACCTATTTTTGCGCGGCAAGCAGTGCTACATTCGCTTAATGTGTTCCAATTTAAAAGGTGTGGTTGCTAGAGATATTACAGCCACATGAGACATCTGCTCGGTCCGTACCGTACCTACATCACACAAAGAATTTACGAGATACTACTTATATATATATTCTGTAATGTTGTTGTGTTTGTGTGAGTTCTTCATTTCAGTATTTGATGATTGAATATGTTATTTAATATAATTAACAGGGTACAGGGTAGGGGCCCATTTTACAGGCAACGAGTTTCAACCGGAGGTCGCTAGTTTGAAACAATACGTGCACTAAAGATTATTAATACATGACAAAATGATGTGCACAATACTGCGCTCTCAGAACCATGAAGGAAAACATCGTAAGAAAACTGAAATGTTATGTTATTGTCATTATATTGTAGTTATACTGCAGTACTGCGGTTTCTGCGGGTTCCGTGATTAAACTCCGTTACTGTAACTGTTTGAATAAGTAAGCAGGTAATATTGAGGTCCACTAAAGCGTAGGCTAACTATTCATATCATTCATAAAATAGGTTTGGAAACTTCAAAAATGTGTAAAAAGGAGAAATCCAGAATATTTTATCAATAGAATAATTGAAATTGTATTTTCTTTTTAATATTTATTGTATTACTTTGCGTCTTGTTTTTGCGTCGGCACGACACGGGAGGCGCTGATCGCTGTGATCACGTCCCTGACATTTAACGAATTATTTTCAAACGAAAGAATTTCAATTGTTCAGTTGAACTTGTTATTTTTATGCGAATAACATATGTTTATACATACCTACAGGATTGTATGAAAACTACGCGCCTAAAATACGCCTGATGTGTATACGCCCTAACACAGACTATGGTATATCAGTTTGAAGCTTGGGTTATCTGAAGTTGGCGGGGGCGGGGGCGGGGGCGGGGGCGGACGGTCTCCTAGATTCAATTAGGGGCAAAGGGCGAGCGCTTTGAGCCGCGTTGTCACTTATAATCGGTTCACTACGACACATTTGTTCCGCAATGACCCACTCCGGAACTAAGTGAACCTCGCGCTCGGAGACAGGATCTACGATACGTACTATGTCGAGATATATATGTTCAACTGTGTATTCCATGTGACAGCTAGCAAAAAAACATAAAGGTCACGCGTTATTATCGTCTATCCTATCCGACCCTCCATGGGACAAGCTGGGGAGAACAGCTAAGAAACCCCTAAATGAGGGGGCTTCCTTTGCGTCGCGTGCACGATCCTTGTAACAATCTGTCGATCAGTTTACTATACTGTCGGATCAATGCACATTCAAACTTTGAAGTAAGCTAAATGAGTGAAAATACTGTAAAGTGCGTTCTTTGAAAAATAATGTTATCATCAATTCCAAAGTATATGAACGTGATTAAGGACACCACACATTTCCAGAAAAACTCAATTGACCTCTAAGTTATTTAAAATTATCAAGTTTCATTGATCTGTCGGGATGAAATAAATGATCACCGCGGAGTAATGGCGGGCCGCGTCGCGCCGGGAGTCGGCCGGCCGGCGCTGACCGCTGAGCGCTCGGCCGCCATCAATGGCGTAATTAATGGACACGCGTCCGCCACAAATGGCGGAGCTCACCCTCTCCTAATAGGTGACTCATTAGTTTTATCAGATCATGTTGAAGCCTTGGCGTCGCGTGGCGTCGCGTCACGTTGCGTCGCGTCGGCCGGACACACTGTCAGCTAATTAATGAAGGAGCGCAGTTTTTTCCTGTTTCAGAGATAAAACTATAAGAGGATGGTTCGATATTATATCGAACCATCCTGTAACGTACAAATATCTATGTGTATGCCTCGACAGTCAATTAACCTGGGCCGCTCCTCTACACCATTTAGTGAAAGGATTGTGTTCGGCGACATATACGCAATAAAAAAAAATGGTCAAAACGCCGCTCGTAATGTCTATATCGCATACTTTCACTCATTATTGACCTACGATATAATATTTTGGGGTATACCTGATGCCTTATCCCTGAGACATACATAAATTACCATTTCAGTCACCATGAATGATTAATGTTGCCATAAATACAGTCCGAGATGAATTAATGCAGGTAAAGGAATAATTTACAATTGATTATCTGAAGACTTGGGCGCCAAGTAGAAACTGTCTCATGAGTTTTGAGCTGATGACCGCTCGTTCAAATCTAGAGCAAAGGGGAGAATATAAGAAAATATAAATCTTTCAAGCGAAATACTCATAGGTGCACGTTGGGGATTGAACCGGCGACCTTCCGACTGTAACTCGGGATCAGTACCACTAGAGCACCAAGCTCTCACGCTCAAGAGAAGGTTAAACGTTCATATGCCTGTAATTTCACCGGCACCCACACCCTTGTAACCGGAGAAACATAACATTTAGTAGTAGTAATTAATTTGGAAGCTTTTGTGAATAATTTGATATTGAATTGCGTTTGGTCACCTGACACACTCGCACTCATCCGCTCCTGTTTACTGCAAATACATTTTTATTTACCCATTCTAAGTTATTGGCTCTTAAGATAATTTGACTTCTGATGAAATGGCAACTTGGCCTCTTCGCGTTACGTTTCGGCTCTTCGCAAACGATCCTACTTTATTGATACTCCATTTGTAAATTGCTCTCGGACGAGTCACTTTCCATTCATTGCCATAATTCCCACCCGGAATTTGTATTTTCACCGTGTAGGCAAACTTCGCTCCTCGAGCAAAAACATTGCAAGAGGCCAACCACAGCTCTGTCCGTCCGTAACCTTTCCGTAAGGCGGACACGGCTCAAGCGGAAAACACGGTATTATTAACATCTTGAAGCTACCTAACTACTACATAGATGGTGTAATGTCGACAAACCCGAGATAAACAACAAACTTTATGATCCAAATATTTCCACGGTAGACAGCCAGTGTACTAGACTGCACTAGAGTACAGTAAATGGCACGCAAAAATGTAATCATAAACACACTATTTATTTTTATTTAAATCGGAACGGCATTTACACCAATTACACCAATTAATACATAATTTATCCAAAAAAAGTTAAAAGAATCACATTGAAATAAAATAATAACAATAATGGATTACACAAATACAAAACGCAATAAAAATCAACCTACAGTATAACAGAGTCAATACATAAACAATTAAATACGGAATAAAATACAAAGTCAAAATAACATTAAAATAAAAATTATACAATACAAATAATAAGTCAGAAATCAAAAATAAGAATAAAAATAAAATCACAAATAAATGTCATAATTCGCAGTGCCTCAGAATGACATTTAAGATTTTGGTCCAGACATCAGCAAACAGATCAAAATCAGGGTTGGCTTTAAGGAGATCATTGATTACAGCAAGAGTGCGCGGCAGAGGTGAGTGGGCGCGTGCGACGGTGCGGCAGAAGGGTGTCGCAAACAGTTTGTGCCTCCTACTCCGGCAATACTTGTCAGGGATGTAGAAAAGAGTCAGCTCGTTATGTAAATCAGGAGCGTCAATAAACCCACGGAATATCTTGCACGCGGTAACAATTTGATCATTTGCTCTTCTTGTCTCGAGTGAGTTGAAATTCAAGCAACCTTGGAGGAATTTGGTGGGGTACATAAATGGGTAATATCCAAATATACGCTTGTATAGGTACCGGAAAAAAGCTTTCTGTACCTTCTCAAGGAGCAACCTATAGGTACTCTCGTAGGGGCTCCAGATGCAAGCACTTGCCTCGAGCTTACTCCGAACTAGAGCAGTATAAAGAAGTCGAATCACCTGCTCACTTTTGAAATCGCGGCAGTTACGAAGTACAAAGCCTAGTCGCTGGAAGGATTCCTTAGCTACTATGTTTATGTGGCTATGAAAGGTAAGTTTTTGGTCGAACGTGACACCCAAGTCCTTCATCGCTATTGTTCTTGCTATTGCAGTATTATCTAAATTATAACTGAATGTTATTGGGTGCCTCGCTCGACCAAAACTCATCACATGGCATTTGGATAAGTTGAAATGCATCTTATTGGCGGTGCTCCACTTATGTACCGCTCCAACATCCTCCTGAAGTCTCAGACAGTCTGCCTCAGACTCGATTCTGAGGTATAACTTCAGGTCGTCAGCGTAGAGAAGACACCTGGCATGCCGAAAAACTGTTGGTAAGTCATTTACCATGAGGACAAAAAGCAACGGCCCGAGGATTGAGCCCTGACTCACCCCAGAGCGCGTGTGGTACGGAACAGATTCGTAGATTCCCAATCTAACGAATTGCTGACGATCACGCAAATAGTCAGAAATAAGTCTAAGGAGGTTTGGTGCAAATCCGATGTTACTGAGCTTTTCCAACAGCACGTCATTATTGACTTTGTCGAAGGCCTTTTGGAAGTCGAGGTACAGAACATCCACCTGGAAACCGCGGTCCATCTGTACGGAGATGTACTCAACCAAAGTCAGTAAGTTGGTGTTGACTGATCGCTTTGTTCTAAAGCCATGTTGTGCATTGGCAAGATACTTCTCCACCTGCGAATATATTCGTCGATGAAGAATATTCTCAAATACTTTCGCAGGCGAAGAAAGTATGGCTATAGGTCGGTATTCTTCAACGACTGACTTGTTTGAGCTTTTTGGTATGGGTGTAACCCTTGAAATCTTCCATTGTGGAGGATATAGTCCGGTTCGTAAAGAGGTATTAAAGATATGACAAAGTGGAGTACATACAAATTTCTTCGCTAGTTTGAGTATTGTAGGTGGGACATTGTCCGGCCCAATAGAACTGTGTGATTTAAGTTTTTGAATCCCGTAGACAACATCACTCGGTGTGATTTCAAATATATTGACATAATTACTGTTCGCGTCGCAGGCAAGTCTATTCACATCCTCAGCATTTAACAGTGGTACATCCTGAGAGAATACACTTGCGAAAAAGCTTGCAAAGGCATTGGCTGCTTCAACACCGGAAAACGATTCACTTTTATATGTAACGTCAGGTTCAAAACCGCCCTTAGACCGTAAACTACTCACATGACGCCAGAACTCCCGTGGATTGACTTTGATATTGTTTTCAATCCGAGTCGTATAGGAACTATAGGCATGCGCAGCCCGACACTTCAAAGAACTTCTGAGCTCAGAAAACTGCTTATAGGTTTCATTAGAGCGGTTGCGCTTCCAGGCTGCATGTAGTTTGAGTTTGAGCCTGGTATCTATTATAATATCCTGGGTAAACCAGACAGGATAACGTCTATCTAAAATTTTACCACGGCGCTTCCTAGGCATGCAAGTGTCAAATATACCATAAACCAAGTTATAAAACTCTACTGTTGCCATAGCGACATCGCCATGTTCCAATACACTATCCCAACACGCGCTTGAGAGCAAATAATGTAATTGCCCGAAATCGCACTTGTTAAAGTTCCAATCATTCGATGAATTTATGTTACTAGGTTGTAATACGGAGTTGTTCAGAGCTGACTCAACTCTAAACCCAACATCCAAAGCAGGGTGGTAAAGTGGATCAATGGGAACTATACCCTCCGTTTCAATAACCAACACCTCTTGCGTGCCAATGCTCTCCCGAACCAATACCACATCTAACTTTCCGCCATATGCATTTATGACGCAATTTTTGTCAGCTAGGTTACAGTATGAAAGGAAATAACAATAATAATTACGAATACTCTCGGATGTGCTATTTAAATTCAGATCACCCAGTATAATTACGTTACCATTCAAATTTTTTATAGTTGTTTCCGTTTTATAAAACCACTTCATATACTCATTATGGGTAGCACTTGTACTAATATATATAACGCACACATAGAAAGAACGTCCACGATACGTGAAGCTCGCCCATAAGTCCTCACCACAGTCGGTCTCGAGCTCACGGCGTCGGCGCAGGGTAATAGGGGCGCATGCACCGAGTAATACCCCACCGCCTCGTGACGCCCTGTCGCGACGTAGAATACTCCAATCACCGCATACAAGTTCCGAGTCACCAACGGTGCCATCGAGGAATGTTTCCGTGATACCAACTACGTTATGTTCCAGTAGTGCAAGATTATTTCTCCACATACCAAGCTTTGTTTTCAACCCACGTACATTCTGGTAGAATAGCTTAATGTTAGTGGTCCGAGTGGACTTCGCCACGAAAGGGCTGACTGATAGCACTGGAAACAACGTTGGTAGTTTTAGAGTCTGTAGCCTTCCTGTAGTGTATCCATGGTTTGATTCTGGCATTTACTGGCCAGACATCTATCGAGTAACATTTTTCAAAGTCATCGGCAGAAACTTCAATCTTGTAAGACTTGTAATTGCCTTTAGGGATAAGCTCTTCCACTTTACAGTTACCTGTGGGACAGAGCTGGCGCAGGTATTCTCGCACATCATCTATGTTTGATGCCATGTTCCATAGGTGCAAAAATTTACGCGTCTCGACTGCTTTTAGTGTAGTTATGGTAGACCCAGCCGTACCGCATAATGATATTGGGCGATGTTTTTGGCGGCTCTTCACCTCAGTCCACTGTTGGGTATGACGATTTCCACTATCGCCTGGTATGGGCACACTCAAATCGTACGCTGTATTCAGGGATGTATCAACCGGTACTGGAACTAAACCGGCCGGCTCTGACACACCAGATGCAGGTTTTAGTGCCTCGACTGTTCGGGCATTTTTCTTCGGCTGCTTTTGACGCGTGACTGCAGGCTTCGGGGGATGCGAATGGACTATACAATTAATAATTCAATAATTAATGAACATTACAATAACATAATATTTCATGTCGTCGAAATTATGAATAGTCACAATATGTCAGAGTACAGAATAACAATAATAATAACAAAGTATTAAAATTAATTCTCATTTGACTACACTCATTCTGATCCATCAAATATCCATGTATGTACCGTACCGAGTATAATATGTTTTTTAGAAAAAAATAAACATATAACTTTTGAATATGCCAATGCATTCAATCTCAGCAATAGAAGGGGGACTGTATTGTACAATCTTGGAGCCATGAGAAAGTATTTACTGAACAATGTTGTTTTGTGCGCTGGCATTGCTATTTTGTGCCCTATTCTTTTACTACCTGATGCTGGAAACTGAATTATATTTTTTTCATGTTTTGGACAAAATTATTAAAGTGCAGTCATCAGAAAATATTTTTTTTCCAGATATGGATATAAATTCTGGTTAACACATATCTCAAAATGTATTGACAATATCGGTATGTTTGTGACAACCTGCTTGTTATCCTTCTTAAATAGTGCTTTGACAATGTTAGTTTTAATTTATTTGGAACGATACCTTTCTCGATACAAATATTATTGATATGACTCAACACAGGTGAGAGATTGTATTCGATACAAACTTAACTAGTTTAGTGCAGATTTCATCGCACCCAGGGATCCCAGTTGGGTTATTTAAACATTTAATGTGTTGAGTAAAGTCGCCATGGGTAAGGTAAGGTTTCATATATATTCAGTTCGAGTTGGGCTGAGTTAAAGTACATAATGTTGGAATTATCACTATTATTTATGCTATTTATATGACTACATTTATGTATATTTACTACTATTTATGTGATTTACAAAATAATTGTTGAACGGTTGAGCTGTTTGAATTAGGGTTCCTTGTTAATGATGTTCCGAACAGCATTCGCGAGTTATATTTGGTGTTTTTATCAACTGAATTCCTTACTCATAAACTCAGGAAAGCATAAGTCATAAAATAGCTTGAATAGTTAATGGAAACTCAAAAGTCAAATGTACCATTGGGCTCATTGCATTCGTAATCTACTAGTAATATTTATTAACTCTATTATATTTGTTAATATCCTGTTACGAGTTCTCTTTCATTTTTGCAAATATTATTTGTGGAGCGCGTAAAGCGAGCGGGCGCGGGCGGCCCCTACAACGGTTACGGGAACGCGAATCCTTCTCATCAAATATTGAAACGTCAGAAGTTGCGTAACCGAAGTCAACCTCATCAGGTGATTATGTGAACTCTCTGTTCTGATTTTGGCAACAATTTCACTTGCAACAATGTTGCAAGGCTTAAGACAAAGGTTAAATCTCTGCCACAGATCCATACATAACTAGTATATGTATGAAAAGTGAGTCTTTATACTAAATTACTATTTATTTATTCCAAGTGTGTTTTCCTTCGTTTCTCGTTTCGCTCCAGCGCTTCAAGCGATGGGCGCGCTATATTGCGGCGGCGACGGCGACGGTCGCCTTTCCGATTTCCTTATTGGAATTGGCGCTGAATCAAATCAAAATATTTTTATTTTATTAGATAGTGTAATATTTGTTTTGTCTTGTGAAAAATAAGGCATTGAGCACACAGCAGGTGCTGTGTGTTGTATTCGTGCGTATAAATAATGTTATGTTATGTTATATGTTAGTAACAGTCGTACTTGCGCGCGCTCGCATCGCCAGCTTTCGAGCTTGCGAGTAGCTTTAATGATTGCCTGATCACTGCCGGGTGCCGGGTGCCGGGTGCCGGGTGCCGGGTGCCGGGTGCTGGGTGCCGGGTGCCGGGTGCCGGGTGCCGGGTGCCGGGTGCCGGGTGCCGGGTGCCGGGTGCCGGGTGCCGCGTGCCGGGTGCCGTGCCGTGCCGTGCTGCGCGTTACATCTACCTGTCTGTTATAGTATACCTACTTGATCTTATACGATAACATTTTATGGATAACAAAGTTTAAAGAAACCCTTTACTAAAGTCACTACACAGTAATGATAAATGATTGAAACCATTCGTGTAACGGTCTGTGTCAGCTCATGAGGTGGAGGGGGGGGGTTTTGAGACGAACTGGGAATGTCTCCGCCGAATTCACGGACACGAATGAATAATTAGTGAGACGTTGTTTATGATAATGATAACATTTGTGAGACTGGATGGAGGTTCGTTATCTACTAGCTCGCTCGTGTACCAATTACACATTACCAACGTCACGTCACATTTACAATTACATATTAGTTGTATCACGCGGCGCGCGCGCGCGTGTCTCATTCTAATCATGTAACGACGCAACTAATTACAGTATCAATTAACGAGTGGTTGGTGCCTGCCTATGTCTGGATTAGCTTGTGCAGCTCACTCACCATAAGTTAATGATTAGTTAGTGGAGCTGACAGCTGACCGTGCCTGCCCGCGTTACAATGAATGAACACCGGTGCCGGCCGCGCCGCGATACGAACACGTAACAAGTTAGTAACAGGCACATTGTTAAACGGCAGCCGTCAACCACAACCCAACAAATACGAGTTGGCTCCTCCCTCCCTCCCTCCCTCCCCCCCTCCCTCCCTCCCTCCCTGTGTGTGTGTGTAGTTACAGGAAGACCCCACACCTTAACTGCGCCTGCAACTCTGTCATTAATATGTTCCGTCATAACTAAACCTAAGAAGCAGGAGGCTAATTGTCATAATATATTGACAGTTTTACTGATAAAGCAGACGCCGCGCCGACGTGATCGCAGACTAGTGCACGGGTCATGTGATGCGCGCGCGGCCCCGTCTCCTAGCCTCCTCGCTACCGGAGCGAGCTGTATCCCTCGCTACTGTGATCACCACACTCACACGTCATGATGAACACGATCGTGTCGCACTTGTGCGCGGCGCGGGCGCGGACGCGGCGGACAGCGACGCCGCGCCGACGTGATCGCAGACTAGTGCACGGGTCATGTGATGCGCGCGCGGCCCCGTCTCCTAGCCTCCTCGCTACCGGAGCGAGCTGTATCCCTCGCTACTGTGATCACCACACTCACACGTCATGATGAACACGATCGTGTCGCACTTGTGCGCGGCGCGGGCGCGGACGCGGCGGACAGCGACGCCGCGCCGACGTGATCGCAGACTAGTGCACGGGTCATGTGATGCGCGCGCGGCCCCGTCTCCTAGCCTCCTCGCTACCGGAGCGAGCTGTATCCCTCGCTACTGTGATCACCACACTCACACGTCATGATGAACACGATCGTGTCGCACTTGTGCGCGGCGCGGACGCGGGCGCGGACGCGGCGGACAGCGACGCCGCGCCGACGTGATCGCAGACTAGTGCACGGGTCATGTGATGCGCGCGCGGCCCCGTCTCCTAGCCTCCTCGCTACCGGAGCGAGCTGTATCCCTCGCTACTGTGATCACCACACTCACACGTCATGATGAACACGATCGTGTCGCACTTGTGCGCGGCGCGGGCGCGGGCGCGGACGCGGGCGCGGACGCGGCGGACAGCGACGCCGCGCCGACGTGATCGCAGACTAGTGCACGGGTCATGTGATGCGCGCGCGGCCCCGTCTCCTAGCCTCCTCGCTACCGGAGCGAGCTGTATCCCTCGCTACTGTGATCACCACACTCACACGTCATGGCGGGCGCGGGCGCGGGCGGCGTGAGTGATGGGTGAGTGAGTGATGCACGTAGTGTATGTATGCACGCGGACGCGGCGGACAGCGACGCCGCGCCGACGTGATCGCAGACTAGTGCACGGGTCATGTGATGCGCGCGCGGCCCCGTCTCCTAGCCTCCTCGCTACCGGAGCGAGCTGTATCCCTCGCTACTGTGATCACCACACTCACACGTCATGATGAACACGATCGTGTCGCACTTGTGCGCGGCGCGGGCGCGGGCGCGGACGCGGGCGCGGACGCGGGCGCGGACGCGGGCGCGGACGCGGCGGACAGCGACGCCGCGCCGACGTGATCGCAGACTAGTGCACGGGTCATGTGATGCGCGCGCGGCCCCGTCTCCTAGCCTCCTCGCTACCGGAGCGAGCTGTATCCCTCGCTACTGTGATCACCACACTCACACGTCATGGCGGGCGCGGGCGCGGGCGCGGGCGCGGGTGGCGTGAGTGATGGGTGAGTGAGTGATGCACGTAGTGTATGTATGCACGCGGACGCGGCGGACAGCGACGCCGCGCCGACGTGATCGCAGACTAGTGCACGGGTCATGTGATGCGCGCGCGGCCCCGTCTCCTAGCCTCCTCGCTACCGGAGCGAGCTGTATCCCTCGCTACTGTGATCACCACACTCACACGTCATGATGAACACGATCGTGTCGCACTTGTGCGCGGCGCGGGCGCGGGCGCGGACGCGGGCGCGGACGCGGGCGCGGACGCGGGCGCGGACGCGGCGGACAGCGACGCCGCGCCGACGTGATCGCAGACTAGTGCACGGGTCATGTGATGCGCGCGCGGCCCCGTCTCCTAGCCTCCTCGCTACCGGAGCGAGCTGTATCCCTCGCTACTGTGATCACCACACTCACACGTCATGATGAATGGGCGCGGACGTGGGCGTGGGCGCGGGCGGCGTGAGTGATGGGCGCGTGATGACTGCGCCCTTGAATCTGGCTGACGTTCCCCTCTCGCGTGAGTGTGTATACTCATTGATTATGTATCCTCATCCTCCGATGAATATGATCAAAGTTGCCAACAATTTGTGCAACGTCATATCGGGATGATTATAATTTTGTTTATTTCAAATGCGATCGTCTTACACACAGCACAATTGTAAAGATAAAGCGAGGTTACGTTAAGGACGTTAACACTGTGACTCGAGTGAGTGAATGCTGAGCTCGGATGACTCGCAGATCGGCTCCACTAGGTACCGCCTGCAGTACTGCAGTACTGCAGTGCTGCAGTACTGCAGTGGCAGATCGCAATGTGTTCGGGGCCGCGCAATGATTACGACAGGGTCAACACTGCTAGCACACCACCATATATATTGTTGTCTCTCTACGAAACGGAATTAAACTTTACTTTGACCTGAGATTGGTTATTTATAATATTATCGACGAGCTGTGGCAGATGAATGACACGGCTCTAATTAATGACACGGGCTGGTAACGAAACGCCCATTCTAAATCTAAAGGGTTATTCAAATTCATTTGGCGTCGTTTGCAATCTATTCTCGTTTATAAATGAACTCCGACTAATTATCGCCGCTCCAAAAACAATCACCCCAACTTATTTCGTTTGTCAATGCAAATTGCCGCCGTTACTGGTTATTCGTTATGTCATTAAAATAAATGTTATTATCTTAGATACGACAGGTACTCAATGAAGTGGGAGCTTATGAAATTCAAGATAACAAAGTGTCCCGTATCTGGTACCTACCACAGAACAAGAGTAATAATATAAAATAATTGTAAGTAAATAAAATCAGGGTATCAAATGTTTGCCGATGATCTTAAGCTCTTTAGAGTCATCAAAACACAAGCAGATATAGCCTATCTTCAAATGGATATTAATATAATTACTGAATGGTGCAAACAAAATTGTATGTTACTTAATACTTCTAAGTGCTTCCATATGAAGTTTTCAAGGAAAGCAAACTTTATACCCACTACTTACGTCGTTGACAACACTGCTATAGCCGAAGTGTCAACCATGCGGGACCTGGGTGTGATAATGGATAGGAAACTAGATTTCCGAGACCACATTGACTACATATCAAAAAAGGGAGCACGCTTAGCAGGATTCGTAATAAGACAAACAAAATTTTTTAAAGACCCCGAGGTTTCTGTTATACTTTTTAATTGTTATGTTCGTAGTTTACTTGAATATTGCTGCCCTATTTGGAGTCCTTCATACGCAGTTCATAAAAATCGACTCGAAAGTCTTCAAAAACAGTTTTTATACCACCTCTCGTATGCAAACCATCTTTGCAATAAATTTAAATCATACGAATCTAGACTCCGTTTCTTCAAACTGCCAACGCTTGAACAGAGAAGGTACACCGCTGACATTTTATTTCTGCACAAAATTGTAAATGGTAAAATTGACTGTCCTCAGCTGCTACAGAAAATTGATTTAAATGTTCCTCGTTCTTCCAGTCGTATTCAAAACAGAAAAACGTTCAATCTTCCGTATAGTCGCACCAGTTATGGCTAGCACGCTCCTATGTATCACATGTGTTCTGTGTATAATGAAATTTGTCACGATTTAGACATATTTTGTTCATCAGTCTCTTCTATAAAGAGACTTCCCAACATAAAATTAAATTCAAAATTGTAAACTTTGTATAATATTCTTTTGTTTTTCATAGTTTCTTTTCCATCTTTTGTTTTTATAAAAATATTATTATTACCTACACATTCCATAGTTTTATATAGAGAGAATTTCATTTTTAGGCAAGCCGTGTTCGCTTCTAGTAGGTTTGACACATTATTTTAGAATATTAATATGCTTAATAAGATTGTAACAGTGTTAGGCCAGTTTAGCGAACCTTAATAAAAAAAAAAAAAAAAAATATCGCAAACTCACTTGTGCATGACTCACACGACTGGGAGCTGGTAAATAGACATATTCACGAAATTTAAAATGTAGTGTAGACTCAGACGCAGGTATGTTTCGCGGTGTTATCATGTAGCCTACCTATAGCGACTTATTCTGGACACATCGGATGGAGCAGGACATCGCGTCGGCGCGGCGTCGCGCAGACGCTGATAATTTGGCGGTGTCATCTGTCGGACGCTGTAATGATATATAACTCATAATTACTTGGGAAAATTACAACAGATTCATATCAAGTAATTACTTAATATTAACGTTATTTTTCACACATATAAATATAGAATCAAAATATACGCCGAAGACTGGCACGTCGAAAATATTTGTTGGCGGTTGTAACTTCCACCTCGCAATTTCCAGCTTCAAAATAAGTGTTCGCATTCCCGTCACGTCGGCGCGGCGCGTTTGTTTTATCAAACTTTACGAGTGGAACACACACACATACACACACACAAGCTGTGAGTACGAGTACGTAGGAACATGTTCTCACGCGACACAGAACAAGCACAAAGTTATGTGAGGTGCGTTTATCTGTTACACGCGACACCTGACGCCGCGCCGGGAAGGAACACTTCAACACCAGTAGAACTGTCGCCAAGTTCCTCCGGGGTAATACTGCCATCATGCCCATTATTTATAATACAATAATTCATTTATCTCTCTCTGATTGTATCACTTCCTCATGATAACATTAATAAACGACGAAAAAAAAAGGAATCCCTCCATTAGGGGTTTCTTGCTGTTCTTCCCCATGGAGGGTCGGATAGGGTTTGAACAGGCATCAAACTTATCGATAAGTACGCGTGACCTTATGTTTTGAATATTGACGTTTCCAAGCCATTTCTTTATGAATTCTATGGAAATAAAGTTTTTGACTTTGACTTTGACTTTGAATTTAAACAATAGTGAACTTTATTTATATGTGCTGGTTGAACACAACACTCGTACTAGGTAATTGATTGTGATTGTAAATACGTTTTACGTAGAGAGTACATTGATCACGGAACAATTGAGAAAACTTGAACTTTTAGTCAAGTTTCAGGATCAGTTTCAAATCCATAACTTACTTACCACACTACACTACTTTGGTAAAGTTAAATAACAAGATTGTAAAAAGGTTGCATTTTTCATCGCGTCTCGCGTCTCGCGTCTCGCATTTACAATTGATACAAACGAAACTAACGCTTCATCGTAACATCGTAAGACTCGACAAATTTCCTTATAAATGAAATATATTAATCTTAAAAGTCCCAGATTACATCCACGAACCCGGTCGCTGTCTTAAACTGTTTTTTTTCCATATAGAACACAGCGGGAGAGGAACACAGTGGTACAACTAAATATTATTCATTAGGGCAACGCTATTAGCCGGCATTATATCGGCACGACACATTGCGCGTGTACATTGCAAGCGAGCGCCGCGCCCGCGCCCGCCTCCACCCGTACTAAATACTTTAATGCGTACTGTACTGTACTGTACTGTACTGATATACCCACCCATCGTGCATGCACACTGCGACATGGATCCTCAGTGGATACTTGATGTCGGGACGGGGACGTCATTATCGTATGCATATAGTTAGTGGAACTTATCATGCTATCACATATAACGAATACCTACTGTATAATAAAATTGTTTGGTTTTTGATGTGAAACATCTATAGCCGCACGTAAAACCGATTTCTGTCTTGGCGACGCGTCGCCACGGCATGAGCGCTGATTGGTCCGTTCAAGGTTACGACAAATCATAAACATTATTAGTGATGGGGTACTTAGTTTCTTACAAAATAATGTCGATGTTTCACATCTGCCAGGCGTCCCGTGACGGCTCACATTTTTTTTTTTCAATTATTTGTTTAGTTTAATTTATACGAAGGCAGGGTGTAATTTTTGTTGTAGTTTTATGTATGTTAGTTTTAAGACGTTTTTCTATGGACCTAATTTGTAAATTTATGTAGTCCGAAATAAAGATATTATTATTATTTGAATCCATTAACAGAAAAACCGAACATTTATGTAAAGTTTTACAAAATAACTTTCACTTTAGCGTAACGGTTTCGACATAATAATTTGTATTTGGAATATTTTGTTACGTTATACATTAACTTAATAACAAACGAGGCGTTGCCTGGTTTGACGTACGAGAATATAACACCTCTAACGAACAAGAAGGAAGGACCAAATAATAAATCTGATCAGTTATCATGATATCAATATATCCCTTATATTATTATAATACTTTAAACAAACATTGTTTAACACACAAGTATATTCTCCAAACGACCCGCTGATATATTAAAAGATGATTTATTTAAATTACGAGTCATTCAAATTCAATTGAGGTAATTTTAACCTCTACCCGTCGAGTTGGTTCCTCTTTTAATATTCAAAACGACGCCTTCAGAATAAGTTGAATGCCTACTTCGAGTGTGTAGACAAGATTATTGTAATTTCTTTGAAATTTAGCTTTGATTTACTTTTTTCGATAATAATTATATTAGAAAAAACATGTTTCAGCGTGGCATGTTTCAAACTAAAATTTCCCATTAGCTTGTAATAAAGGAGTAGGGAGGCCGCAGTCTATTTTTTTAAATAAATATGTTCAGCACCCGCACAATAACTTATTAACTAAATATGATCACTTACATGAAGAGTAGAGGCTGGCCGCGCGCCAGCAGCTCAGCGCCGCGAGGCCATCGCTCACTCACACACACACACACACACACACACACACACACACGTCACGTCACAACTGTGCCACTCGTACACTGGAAACTTCAACAAAATCATCCACCACAATATTCATCCGAATATTTATTTTGGAAAACACCGTTATTTACAAATCGTCCGCCGTCCGCCGTCCGCCATCCGCCGCGAGTTTGATTGAGCGCGATGCCGTTGGTTGTGTTCGCGATCTCTGCGAAGTCCGTAGCACTGCTACGGCAGCCGCTACGCGCGCTACGCTCGCCAACAGTCGGCACACTGGCGCGCTGCCACCGCCGCGCCGCGCCGACACTACGCGGCACACTGCGCGCGCAACACAACATCTTCTCTTTTGAAATTAAGCAATTATGAGGGTGATTCGGTAATTCACTCTGAACTTGTGTTAGACAACATTTGAAAGTGAAATTACGTTTTGTACTTTAAATATTTAATGGCTTCTTTTTGAGTCAGTACTTTGTGCGTATTTTTTGTAAATCAACAATGAAATTTGGGGTTAAGCGATTTCGTACCAGGTAAGTTACCAAGTATTTCAATTAAATTAAGTGTGTGATCACATTGTAAAGTTGTCCGTTAGGAAGGTATCAAGAGCTAAATTCCGTCATTATCATGCAACCGCCAGAGTCGAGGCCGGGAGTGTCTTATTCCAAACAATTTGCTGAAATCTGCTAAATGAAATTGATTTGTATCCGCCGCATGCTACTGGCCTACCGCCGCGTGCCACTACCTGCTACCGCTTGCCACTGCCTGCCACCGCGTGCCACTACCTGCCACCACCTGCCAACGTGTGCCATCGCCTGCCGCCGTGTTCCACCGCGTGCCACTGCCTGCCACCGCGTGCCACTACCTGCCACCACCTGCCAACGTGTGCCATCGCCTGCCGCCGTGTTCCACCGCGTGCCACTGCCTGCCACCGCGTGCCACTACCTGCCACCACCTGCCAACGTGTGCCATCGCCTGCCGCCGTGTTCCACCGCGTGCCACTACCTGCTACCGCTTGCCACTACCTGCCACCGCGTGCCACTACCTGCCACCACCTGCCAACGTGTGCCATCGCCTGCCGCCGTGTTCCACCGCGTGCCACTGCCTGCCACCGGCTGCCGCCACTTTAATTCATTTTATATATATATATATATTTATTATGCATATGTGCATAGTGTGTTGGAATATGCTAGCTGTATTTGGTCTCCTCATTACATTATATATAAAGAAAATATTGAAAAATTCAACGTAAATTTATAAAACATCTTAATTACAGATGTAAAATATACCTAGATTATGAGTCTGGCTGCGAACATCACAACATTTTACCTTTACAAGACAGACGACGCACACGAACAATGTTAGATATGATGTTATTGTACAATATTGTTAATGGTGGTTTAGACTGGCCGGCTCTCCTTGCTGATGTAAGCGTCTGCGCACGCGCACCCGACAGCGCGTACAAGACATACCTCACATTTCTCTATTACTTTTCAGTACACTAATTATGCCAAGAATGCACCTATCAATCGTGTCTGTTCAACATACAATAAACATTTTTCCAGTGTAGATATCTTGAATACAAGCAAACAATCATTCCGGGCCCAATTATTCAAACATCCACCACAGGGGGAATTGAGAGAAAATAAAATAAATAAAAACTACACCCATAACGAGACGTTACATAAGTACCCGTAACGCATTTTGTGATTTCTTTTTAAGCATGAACTTGTTGTCTAAGTATTTTTCATTTGTATTACATTATCATACCTTATTTACTATACTTTATTTAGGGGAACCTGTAATTGGCTAGATATTTATACTAGGATAATATTATTTCATAATTATTATGTATGCTGTTGGTTTTCTTAATAAATAAAAATAAAATATTGTATAATGCACTTGAAATAGTTTGTTCCAGCAGCATCTAAATAAGTTTTTTTTTTAAATTATATGCTAGCTGTTTCTCTCCAGAAGGTCGTACACTACGTAATATTATTTAAGTTGTATTTTTATCATTTAATTTGTGTAACGCGCAGGTTAGGAGACCTAATAAAAAGATAACACCTGTGTTTTTTTTATATCATATCTGTGACGGAACGAGCTGACGGCCCACCTGATGTTTAGTGGTAACCGTTGCCCATGGACAACAGCGATACGTCTCAAGTCCTCTCCACCAAAGTACGAGATGAATCAAGTCGCATTGCGTTGCATCCATCACCCCGAGACGGGGATGTTACGTCTCATGCGCCTGAAATTTCACCGGCGGCACCCACTTCCTTCCACCGGAACACAGTAATAAGAGTGCATCACTGCTTGCCGGTAATGTACGCTATTCACTTATAGAGATACAAGAAAATCAAAGACCTTCGTTCTACTTCCATAATCTGAATAGCTGAGACAACGTAGTATAACGTATTTATATGTATATATATAATAGCGGACGTGACATCGACGTGATCCACGACCGGTTGTCGCGCGCATGCCGCATGCCGCATGCCCGGGCTGAGTGCATTCCTCGCGCGACAGCTCTCACGGCTCTCACGGGATATACTAGTATATCACACAGGTTTATACACATTTTTACTACAAGTTGCATTAGTATGATTATGAAAAAATAGTCTCCTGCCGGAATCTAACTATTGCATCTGAATCGGTTGTTCAAACCACACATCACCGGGGCTAAGATTAACTTTAGACATTATGCAAACGACTTACCCGAGCACACTATACAATATAAACAACAAGTGGACAAGCGGTATTGTAGTGGCGGGGAATGGCCCACCCCCGAGCTGCAACCGTCGCCGTGTCGCCGTGTCGCCGTGTCGCCGTGTCGCCGTGTCGCCGTGTCGCCGTGTAGCAGTGTGACACAGTCGCGCTCCTCGCCGAGCCGTGACTGAAAAGGCCACGTGAATAAGTAACGCGGGACTGAATGGAGGATGGCATGTGGGTCGGCACACGGCGCATACATACAAACACGAGCCACTGTTTACCGGATGTCGTCGAGCCATTCAAACACGCGAGGGTTGCATTCACCCGCCCCGCCCCGCCACGCCCCGCCACGCCACGTCACGCTCTACATGTGGAACAGTGGCTACTAGTGGTCAATATGTTGAAGCAGTCGGAACGTTGTATGTATGGGGTGGTGTAGCCACTGGTGGTGGCGCGTGGTGCTCGGCTTCCAGCCGCGGGGCAGGTTGTGTCGGGTGCCCGGCGCGGGCGAGGGCGCGGGCGCGGGCGCGGGCGCGGGCGCGGGCGCGTGCGCGTGCGCCCGTCGCGTCGGGCACGGAGTATCAGCACACTTGTAAACACTTGTATGAATACAGATGTTTGTAAGTATGTAATTAAGTTTTTACGAATATTTGTTTTCAGGAAAGTCCAGAGAAAGTTATTGTCAGAAAAATACGAATGTACGCAGGTTTTATTACTTAATAGGATTCGAATATCTTGTAATAACAGAGATTGTGTTCTTTACCTGAACACAACAGATTCCTGATAAGAGACGAGTGTCGAGTGAGATTCCTCCCATAAATGTTTAATATATCGTCCGTCACTTAATTAGGGAACATAAAGAATTGGGCACTTTTTATAGGAAGGTTTACTGTCTTGTTTTATGTTTATGTACAATCGCAATAACGGCCCGCTTTATGGAAACTATCCGGCGGCGGCGGCGGGCGGCAGGGAGACGAGATTCTCGCTCTCTCGCTTGTACGAGTCACCAGTGTCGTGTCTCCCGGGCCCGGCGCGGCGTGGTGTGTCATGTGTGGTGTGTGGTGTGTGGTGTGTGGTGTGTGGTGTGTGGTGTGTGGTGTGTGGTGTGTGGTGTGTGGTGTGTGGTGTGTGGTGTGTGGTGTGTGGTGTGTGGTGTGTGGTGTGTGGTGTCAGTCGGACAGCGGTGTTGCCTGTCGCTTCACCCGCCACCGAGTCGGGCCGCGGCGAATACGTTTACATGAGAAAAAGTAACGAAGTGGGTATCGACACGACACACCGACGAAGATAAAATGGCGAGCGGTTTACGAGCGAATCATCTTCACGGACCGACAATAAAATAAGGGAAATTGCATCTGATGAAAGCATAACAGTGAAAGTAGCCCTGAATGACCGACCCTTCCTCCCGCGGCCCCGCTGTCGGTACCTCCCCCTCCCCACTCGGCCGCGCCTCGGAAGCGCCGCACAAATATTACTGTTACATTACTTGCGACCACGCCACCGCCACGTCGCGCCACGCCGCCGCCACGCCACGCCGCGCCACGTTGCGATCCATTTTCCGTGTAATGAAAACGATTCGATTTGTACAGTCAATAGCAGTTAAACATGTGTTGTCCCCACGGCGGGCGGCGGGCGGCGGCGGCGCGACTGACACACGTTATTAACATAATTTATTGTAAACATCGGTTTTAGCTGTTTTCTCCCGCCGCCGCCGCCGCCGCGCATGGACCGCTATTAATTACATTGCGCGATAAAATGCCCAACGACCCTTCAGTGCTCATCTCGTCACGGACGATTCGGTGATAAACTTTATGAGTAAGTGTCCCGGATAATGAATTTGAAGGTTTCATGGGTGCGTAGTGCGTTGATACTCAACCCACATGCACACGCACACGCACGCACGCTCGCACGGTGCGGTGCGGTGCGCAGGGAGCTCGTGAGAGGCGTCTCTACGCGGTGCGGCGGCACTCTGTATGAACAGGGCGCAGTCGAGAAGCGGTGCACGCGCGCACGCCCTCGCTCGCTTGCGACCCCGTCACTGTGCGAGCGACGGTGCGATGCACAGGTAGCGCGTCCGAGGCGGCTCGGTGCGGCGGCACTCTGTATGAACAGGGCGCAGTCGAGAAGCGGTGCACGCGCGCACGCCCTCGCTCGCTTGCGACCCCGTCACTGTGCGAGCGACGGTGCGATGCACAGGTAGCGCGTCCGAGGCGGCTCGGTGCGGCGGCACTCTGTATGAACAGGGCGCTGTCGAGAAGCGGTGCACGCGTGCACGCCCTCGCTCGCTTGCGACCCCGTCACTGTGCGAGCGACGGTGCGATGCACAGGTAGCGCGTCCGAGGCGGCTCGGTGCGGCGGCACTCTGTATGAACAGGGCGCAGTCGAGAAGCGGTGCACGCGCGCACGCCCTCGCTCGCTTGCGACCCCGTCACTGTGCGAGCGACGGTGCGATGCACAGGTAGCGCGTCCGAGGCGGCTCGGTGCGGCGGCACTCTGTATGAACAGGGCGCAGTCGAGAAGCGGTGCACGCGCGCACGCCCTCGCTCGCTTGCGACCCCGTCACTGTGCGAGCGACGGTGCGATGCACAGGTAGCGCGTCCGAGGCGGCTCGGTGCGGCGGCACTCTGTATGAACAGGGCGCTGTCGAGAAGCGGTGCACGCGCGCACGCTCCCGCTCGCTTGCGACCCCGTCACTGTGCGAGCGACGGTGCGATGCACAGGTAGCGCGTCCGAGGCGGCTCGGTGCGGAGGCACTCTGTATGAACAGGGCGCTGTCGAGAAGCGGTGCACGCGTGCACGCCCTCGCTCGCTTGCGACCCTGTCACTGTGCGAGCGACGGTGCGATGCACAGGTAGCGCGTCCGAGGCGGCTCGGTGCGGCGGCACTCTGTATGAACAGGGCGCTGTGGAGAAGCGGTGCACGCGCGCACGCTCCCGCTCGCTTGCGACCCCGTCACTGTGCGAGCGACGGTGCGTTGTTGCTGTAATTAAACTAAAACTCGCAACTGCACTGTGACCGCACACTGTACTGCACTATGTATGCGGTGCACTTGCTAGCTGCGCGTCGGACGCGGCCCACGTCCAGCGCCCGAGTAGTGTGCTCCGAACTAAACACATTCTTCATGTTTAACATAATTATTACAACTAAGACGGTAGTTCACTGGTAACAATTGAGACTTCATATCCTACACGATGGTTGCTGTCAGGAAACGCAGGAAAATGGAGGGCAATTCCTATTCATTAATAATATATCTATAATATACCTCTACACGCGTATTATAACAAAATATTTAATATTAATATGAATGCATCAATAATAAAAAATTAAGAACAATTCAGCGCCACCGAGCCCGAAACTAACCGTTGCTGGTACAACGGAACAAAAAAAACTGATGGGATACTTATATTTGAATATCAACATATACGCATAACGTATGGCAAATGGCACATACTCCATACTGGATCCATCCACTAGTACTCACGTACTAATAAAATGATGTAATACTAACACACATCCACCGATGAACCACAGGGATCCAAATATAGGTACAAGTCAAGGAACCATAGGGATTTGTTAAACCTATATTATAAAACACATAATTAGTTTTAAGAGCAGTAGAACTCTCGCCAAGTTCGTCCGGGGAAGTACTGCCACCATGCCCATTTCTGCCGCCAAGCAGTAACGCATTCACGTTACTGTGTTTCGGTTTGAAAGGTGTGGTTACCGGTGAAATTACAAGCACATGAGACATTCCATCTAAAATTTCAGAGTTACAGGTGCATACGATGCGATTTGAGGCTTGTCGTACCTAAGTAGTGGATGACCCAAGTCATATTGCTTGTCATGGGCAGAGGTTACCACTTAACACCAGGTGGGGCTATCTGCTCGATCTGTAACTGTATCATATAAAAACCTGTGAAAATGAGATGGAGAATAAACATGTGTGTTTAAACAAAAAAAAATCAAAGACATGGTGTCGAAACGGAAATTATTGCCACCGGCCACCATACTTAGAGACTATTACGTGACTAAAGAAATAAAGAAACTATTATTGCTGGTGTGGAAAGTATTCTCCTCGGGGACAAAACTGTCTTTAGCGAGTAATGTAGCCTTGAAGAAAACTAAAGGATCAATCGGCACTCGCAATGTTCGAAAGGTAATAGAGAATATAAATTGAGCGAACTGGATTACAGCATAAGTAGCGTACGCTTTACCTGTGGCTTCGTGGCAAACATAATCTAACATCTAGAGACCTTCTCGCACGTACACACGATGAAAGATGGCGCCCATGATAAAAAGGACACTGCTTAACCCTTGGTGAATACTATTGTTTATTATGCGAAACCACGAAGTTACGTGAAAATTTCATCACGTCTAATTCAAATAACAAATGAAAAAGTGATGTTGCCTAAAGGATACCTATACGGATAACGGATGACGGATTTTGAAAACTGAGTGCAACCGAGGGTACTCCCTCATCGCTCGGTTGCACTCAGTACTACACTCGAACTTTACTCGTATCAATGTATGACGCACAGCACATTCACACACAAATTGAATATGCGAAAGTCACGGGAATCACGTAAGTAATCCAATCGTTTGACATGTTTCACTGCGCGCATGGTGCACCATGTGTTGTCGTGGATCCAAACGAAAGGGTTGCTGTGATCGAAGTGACAAGTAGCACTTGACTGATATATGAGTGAACATCGCGCACTTCCATTGCGCATGACATGGTGCACCATGTTTTGTTCTAGCGAAGAGGCGCGTATGTTCATTCTAATTTCACGTCAGGTTTAGTGTGATGGCCACAGCAGAATGAGAACTTGAATATGCGAAAGTCACGGAAATCACGTAAGTAATCCAATCGTTTGACATGTTTCACTGCGCGCATGGTGCACCATGTGTTGTCGTGGAACCAAACGAAAGGGTTGCTGTGATCGAAGTGACAAGTAGCACTTGACTGATATATGAGTGAACATCGCGCACTTCCATTGCGCATGACATGGTGCACCATGTTTTGTTCTAGCGAAGAGGCGCGTATGTTCATTCTAATTTCACGTCAGGTTTAGTGTGATGGCCACAGCAGAATGAGAACTTGAATATGCGAAAGTCACGGAAATCACGTAAGTAATCCAATCGTTTGACATGTTTCACTGCGCGCATGGTGCACCATGTGTTGTCGTGGAACCAAACGAAAGGGTTGCTGTGATCGAAGTGACAAGTAGCACTTGACTGATATATGATTGAACATCGCGCACTTCCATTGCGCATGACATGGTGCACCATGTTTTGTTCTAGGGAAGAGGCGCGTTTGTTCATTTTAATTTCATGTCAGGTTTCGAGTTAGGTTTCGAGTTAGGTTTCGAGTTAGGTTTCGAATTAGGTTTCGAGTTTTAGGTTAGGTTAGGTTAGGTTAGGTTAGGTTAGGTTTTTTTTTTTTTTTTTTTTTTTTTTTTTTTTTTTTTTTTTTTTTTTTTTTAGGTTAGGTTAGGTTAGGTTAGGTTAGGTTAGGTTAGGTTTTTTTTTTTTTTTTTTTTTTTTTTTTGCCCTCTTTTTGAGGGCCGAAGCGTCCCTCTGACGTAATCAGAGTCTTTTTATATTGTTTTTTAATTTTTACTTTTCTTTTTTGACAAGACTATTATTGTGGTGTGTGGGGTCTTAATAATTTTTTCAGTATTTTCTTTATTCTGTCGTATACATGCTTCGTTTCTTTCTTTGTACATAACATTAGTTTATTACTATATTATACTTTATCTTATTTTTAACAATTTTTCATCTTAGTGTTATCTATGTTATCCTATATATATTCAATAATATATATGTTAACATATTTTATGTATACATTTATAATATTTTTCTAACATTACATATCTATATATATAATCTAGGTTCACATTTTGCAGGTTCTATTATCATACCTATTTTCTATCTATATTAAAACTATGTTTAATTGTATATATATACAATATATGCATTATCCATAAATTATGTGCTATTTCTTTTTATAACTCTACTTGCTATATGTTTGCAAAATGTTATGAACTTATTTCTAATATATTTATCTTGCATTATTACGTGAATATTTTCTTTAACAATATCAAGATTTATGTCTTGTTCTGTTTCATATCTCTTAACTGCGAAAACAGGGCAATCAAGCAGCAAATGTTCCACCGTTTCATCCTGACTAGGTTCGCAGGTGCACGCTGGGCTCTCCTTACACCTGAAACGATTCAGGTATGCGGAGAACCCACCGTGTCCCGTCAAAACTTGGGTTATATGTCCAGTCGGTTTTATGTCCTTTACTATTTTGTATGCCCTGATCGCGTCGGGAAAGAAAAGTCTGGTCGTCGAAGCGGTCTCTCCTGTCATGTAACGCCGATTCCATTTGTCAAGCGAGTCCAAACGGATTTGTCGCTTGACAAATGAAACCGGACATAAGTCATAGTCAGGTCTTGTCTTTTTAGTCAGTGCGGCGTCTTTAGCGAGTTTATCGGCTCTCTCGTTGCCCTCCAGTCCGGCGTGGGCTTTGATCCAGAAGAGTGAAACGCAGGTACCCTGGCGCTTACACTCTTCCAGACTTCGACGTATTTCCACTACAAGGGGGTGGAGGGAGCGGTTGTTCGATATCGCTTCTAGGGAGGAGCGCGAATCGCTAAAAATACCGACAGTGACCTCGGGGCGTTTAAGAGCAATGATGGTAGCCCTGTGTATGGCGAGCAGTTCAGCCTGGAACACCGTGCAGTATGACGACAGCTTAAATTTTTGGCTGGTGGTTTCCTCCTCATTACTCCAAAGAGACAAGGAGGCCCCCACCTTGCCATCAATTTTGCTGCCGTCCGTATAAATCTGTACCGCCTGTGTCTTCTTGTGGGCATCTAACCTTTCCCAGTTTTCCAGGCACTCAAACTTATGGAACGTGTATTCCGTCGGATGTGGCAGGTCACCGATTCTGGCCATCCGTTCCAGCTCCCCGTCTCCTGTTGTCGGCCGATCCACTCCCCTCTTTACCTCATACAGAGAAGCTGCTTCCTGTATTCTGAGATCGAGGGGGAGTAGGCCGGCCAGCACCAGAGCCGAGTTTAGGGAGGTGGTGCGGTAGGCCTTACATATTTTTTGTGCGAAACCTCGCTGGACCGTGTTCAAGTGTTTTTGAGTGCCTAGTTTTTTGGTACTAGATGCCCATGCTCCAGCGGCATACATCATCACCGGTTCCACCACAGCGACATATATTGTGCGTATTATGTCGGGATGCAGGCCCCAACTCACCTTGGCGGCTCTTGACAAACACTTATACAAGTTGAGCGCCTTTTTGCTGACATTTGCTACATGGCTGCCAAAAGTAAGCTTGTTGTCAATCGTGAGCCCCAAGATTTTGACTTCGTCCGTCATTTTGATGCCGACCCCACCCATGCTCAGGACTGGCGTATCAAACTTGAGTTTCCGTGTTAGCAGCATCGCGTTTGTTTTGTGCGGCGCAAACTTCAGTTTATTTTTGATTCCCCAGTCCTGGACATAGGCGAGGGCGGCATTTGCCCGCGTTTGTACATCCGTCGCAGTGTCCCCGTCAAAGACCATTACCACGTCATCGGCAAAAGCTTGGCAGTAGTCCCCTCGCTTGTCCATCTGATGTAAGAGTGGGTCCAGTATCAGGTTCCATAAGATTGGCCCCCCCACTGAACCCTGCACGCAGCCCTTTGATGTCGATCTCTCTATCTCTTCCCCGGCGTATCTGACTTTTACTAGTCTGTCTCGGAGGTAGCTGTCGATCACTCTCCTGATGTTTATTGGACACCTTTCCTCAGCCAGTCTGGTTCTAATTACGGGCCACCAGGCGCTGTCGAAGGCTCCCTCTATGTCCAATGATACCACCGCTATCAGCTTTTTCTGAGTTAGCTTGATGCGTAAGTGGTGTATCAGGTCATACAGGGAGTCCTCGGTGCTCTTCTGGGGCATAAAACCGTACTGGCGAGTACTCATCCGAGGGAGAATATGCCACTTTATGCGATTTACAACCATTTTTTCCAGTATTTTCCCCATCACTGGCAAGAGCCCTATTGGTCGATAAGACTTTGCTTCCGTGTAAGTTGCCTTCCCAGGCTTACGGAGTATAACGACTGTTGCCTCTTTCCACAGCTTTGGAAAGTACCCCAGCTCCAAGCATTTGTTTGCCAGCGATAGGAACAATTTCGGGTCTTGGTTTATGGCGTGCGTGCAAATGTCTGATGTGAGGCCGTCGGAACCTGGTGCCTTTTTGGGATTGAAGCTGCTTAAGACAAAGCTCATTTCCCCATCATTAAATGGTGGGTCATGTTCACCATGGTCCTGTACATTTATGGCTTCTGCTTTCTGTCTCACTTGCTGATGGTGTTCGTTTTCCCCTTCTACACTATCTTCAGGGTAAAAAGTATCTGCAAGCAGCTTCGCCGAATCCCTTGGTCCCAATATACATCCCTCTCGGGCGAGGGGCAGATCTTCCTGCCTCTTCGCTGTCCTACCTATGACCCTGTAAATTGAGTCCCACATTCCTTCCCTATCCTGCTTTCCACAGAACTCCTTCCAGCTCGCCGT
Source organism: Chesias legatella (assembly GCA_947359385.1). NCBI lineage: Eukaryota > Metazoa > Arthropoda > Insecta > Lepidoptera > Geometridae > Chesias > Chesias legatella. The sequence continues at coordinate 8,546,117 of OX375785.1, forward strand.
TTGTGCATTTTTTGCCTCTAACTCATATTTTTCTTTTGATTTCAGGTACTCTTCGACGACCTTCGACCTGCGGACTGGCGCTGCGCATCGGATTCTGCGTCTCCTGGTGGTTACCTCCTTCTTCAACGTGGCGAGTTCTTCTGTCATCCATGGTAAGTTTACTTTATTTACTGTTTTAATTTTTGGGATTGTAGAGTTGCATGAATTAACTATTGTATTTGTATATGCTTGTGTAATATTTTCTAATTCTAACTTGTTCTGTATATTTTCAATTGCTGATGTATCTATTTTATTTTCCAATAGCAACTGGGCCATTTTCTCATGAAAGTGGCTCCAGTTTGCTTTTTTACTATTGAATATTCTCGTAGTTCTACTAATGTTTATCCCCTTTGATTTCTTCAATCTAATGTTAAACCTTATGGCATTATGATCCGAACTCGTCACGCCGACTTCCACCCTCCAGTCCTCCACCAGGGTCAACATTTCCGCAGTGCAGGCCGTAATGTCCACGTAGCTAGAGTACGATTTGTTCCCTCGTATGGTATCAAAAGTGGGAGTATTTCCAACGTTCAGGATCTGCATGCCCATTTCTTCAAGTATTCCCGATAAATCTTCCCCTCTGTGGTCTATTTTAGGGCTGCCCCACCAGGTACTTTTAGCATTCGAGTCTCCCCCCAATAGGACTTTGTTAGTACCGGCTTTTTTCCCTATGCGCTTCAACTGCTCCAGGTAGCCATCAATCTCCTGGTTTGGTTCAAAGTAGAACGAGACGACCACAATCTCCCAGGCACTTGTTCTGATGTTTACTACAACTATGTTAGTTGTAGTCAGATCTGGTCGCTGTATTACGTCAAGGTCGTCGTCGAATACTACAATAGCCGCCTTGACAGTTGCTTCACCAGGATTTGTGCACTGGAAAGTTCTGGCTCCTCGGTAGTCTCTCATTCTGCCCGTCCCCCCAACGTATGGCTCCTGAAGAAGCGCGAAAGCCATGTTCTTGTCCGCAGCCTCCATCATAATTTCATTTGTGGCCAACGACTTCCTTTGTAGGTTTGCCTGGACGACCCGGTATGACTTCGTGCTGGGGGGAGATTTTGCGCCCGGGACCACCTTAGCAATACGCCACCGTGGCTCGGGCCAAAGCCTCCCACCTCCTACGTACCGGGCAGTCCTGGCTGAAGGCGCTGTGGTCGGCCTTGTCCTGTCTCGCGAGCGTGCAGTTGCAGCATGACGGAGTCTCCCCGGCGAGCCAATCCGCACACTGCGACCGCATATGCGGCCCGCCACAATGGCTGCATTTTTCCACCTTTTCCGTGCAGAAACGCTTCCCGTGTCCATAGCCCAGACAGAGCGAGCATTGGACCAGTGGTGACTGGTCCTCTACTCGCACTCTCTGGAGATCCACCTGAAGCGTTTCCACATCGGTCATTCGCCGCCACAATATGGGGGAGACCCGTAATACCACATGATGGGTGTGGGGATTACGGGTTTGCCTTTTATACAAAATGCGCATATTACGGTCCTTTTCCTCGAGGTCCTTCATTACGTCCTTGTTTTGATTTTTCAAGGCGTTCAGGATATCCTCGTCCGTGTTGTATCGCAGGACACTCTTAAGGATAACTAGTGGGTCCTTATTTTTGATCTCCTGCACATTTAATATACTCCCTGCCGTCTTTAATCGTTCTTTTACTTTTTCCCTTTCCTTCTCCGTCCGACACCCCACAATAATCTTCCTATCTTTCGCCTTTCTAATCCTTTCTATCTCTATACCTCCTTCCTTGGCATTTACAACTTGTCTTATTCGGCTGAGAACCTCTTCTCCTGTCTCTTTTTCATCATTTGATGAAACCACTACCGAGTGCAGCGCCGTCTGCTCAGTTTTTCTCCTGGCGGACGACGCTGCCACGTCCGCATACGACAACCTTCCTTGGACTTCTTTTTGCTGTTCTAACGTATTTTTTAACTCTTCCATCTTCTCGGTGTTTGCTTCTATCAATTTTGCATGTTCTTCCATCTTTTTTACTAATACTGAATCCCCTCTCTTCTCTTTATTCTCCCTTTCTGTCTCCTGTTCCATTTCCACTACTTTTATTTCGTCCTTCTTTCCGTGTCCTTTTGAGCTTTCCATTTCTTTAATGATCTGGTAGAGTCTATCTACTGCAGCGGTAACCTCATTTTTTATTTCTGTTTTCAGGTTACGCGCGTTCCCGAGATTCAGTTTCGCCTTCAGTAGACATGACTTGGCCTCTGCCAGCCTGTCTCTGCGTTTTTCCCCTTCCTTTGGTGAGCTTTCCCCATTCCCATCCTGTGCTCCCACTTTGTTCTCCTGTGGGGGAATCGTCCTCGGCTTAGGCTTTGTCACCGTGGTAGCCGGAGCCTTCTTTGGGGAGATTCGTCGCTTCGCTTCAAGGGGGTGAGAGACCGGAGCGGCCGCAGCTTTTCCAGACTCCCATTCCCCTATGCTGCGTCTCACTATTGAGGTTGAGGGCGCCTCCGGAGTCGTCTGTGACTGAGTCGGAGCCGTTCTGTCAAGGTCTACTGTGACGTTCATTTTAGTGGGGGTGCGATACATATTTTCGGAGGGTAAACGCCTTAGGTCAATAATATAAAAAGTTTGTAAAAGTTATAAATGTAACGTGTCTAAAAAATTCTAACTTAGAATAAGTCGAGGTAAGTTGTCTTATATAACTAACTTTGCGCTCCAATAGGGGCTGCGGCTACGTGCAGGATAAGTCAATTTCCCTTAGCTGACCGCTTTCCGGTCCTAGTCTAATTAATAAGTCAAGATACAGTCCAATTTAGGTATCACTTAAGCTTAAGAATAGAATAAAAGTCACACAATAACAATATATGTCTTATATAACTAACTTCGCGCTCCAATAGGGGGCTACGGTGTCGCAAACGCAAAGTATAGGTTAGGTTAGGTTAGGTTAGGTTAGGTTAGGTTAGGTTAGGTTAGGTTAGGTTAGGTTGGGCGGGTCTGGGTTTATCCATTAATGGAGCGTTCCGAGACTCCAGCGGCAGCCTAACGGCTGTTCGGCGCATTGGATAAGTCCAGGCCTACCTATCCATCCCGAGATGGATAGGGGGTGAGGTCTTGAGGGTAGCGCAGGTCGTGACGATCCTCAAGGCAAGTCTGGTGGAGATCCTTTCCGAGGTTCACCATGCCTATTAGTCTCGCCTCCTTCAGAGGCGGGGCGTTACTGAAACCACCAGGCGCCGCGTGTGGGTTTGGGGGGGATTTAGTTGTTGGGTGGGGTAGTCGGGTTTGGAGTAGGGCCTCTCCGCGTGTCCCCTATTGGGCACAGCGGATGACGTTAGCTCCTGAGGAGGTAGAGTAGCCCTTTTCAGGGCTCATAAATAGGTGGGTTAGGGTCCAGTGGGACACCTTCCGGAGCCCTTTTCAGGGCTCAGCGGACTTTCGAGTCGTGGGATGGCGGGCCTGCAAGGTCTGCGGCGCGGCAGGGCTGGTCAACTCGGCTACCCTGTCGGGCAAACCGGAGGAGCCAGTAATGGCTGTGTAGGTGGAGCTTGGTCGGCGTCTCAGCCATATGCTGAGTAGCGGCGATGCGAGCGGGACGGGTTCGGTGTGCACTAACCCTGCCTCCGGACAGGCCTTCGGGCCACCGTCCACAAATCGTAACCCCCCTGTTAGGTGCGGATCACGTCTCGTGTCTTGATGGGGGGCCGAGGGCCTTGGCTTAACCGCCCGGGCTGCGAGGAAGAAAACCTCTCTAAAAATTACCCCCACCCTAAGCTGCGTCGCGTGGCGAGAGGGTGTTCATGGCTGTGGGGGAGCACAGTTCCTAGCGCGTTCCCCGCGGGAGTACCGGCCGAATCTCCGTAGCGGGTCACACATAGGCTTACCCAGTCACAGGGGGCACTGACTGGGCGGACCGTTTTTCCCCCATACTCGTGGGATTTAATTATGGATTTGAACAAACTAAAACAAAATGAAGGTATGGAAGATGTAGACGTCAGGGGTTCGTCACCGGTTTCGGAGGCGATCAAGGATGGAGCGTTGGAGGCCAAGGCTCGTAAGGCTGTGGTGGTATTAGAGAGGATAGACTTGAGTCGTCACTCTAGTGTGGACAACTTGGATGTCCTGAACCGAGATGGATATGATTCAGCATTAGAGCTAGGTAGATGCTCAGGATCGGATTCGGCAACAAGCATGAAGACTGTATCGTCGCAGGTGCAGTCACCAAGATTTTGGAGCGACAGGAAGCGCACGCGCTCATATGTAAAGGAGGATAGTGACAGCGACACTGCAATGAACATCTATGCAGGTCCTGCCGCTAAAGTAACCACTGCCTTGAGAGGCAGAGGACGGCCGGCCACTACAGGACAGTACGTCGGATTGGCCAAGGCTAAGGCTGCTTTTGTAGCGGCGCAAAGAGAGGAGATGGAACTCATGGCGGAGCAGGAAGTGGTGCAGATGCGCAATAGCTTCCTGAGGACGGAAAACCTGTCAGACTCCTCATTTTGCGACGAGGATGACGGGCAGATCGGGTCTGGCACGGCGTTAGACCTCAAGCAGAAGGTCCAAACTTGTGTGGCTACTATAGAAAAGGTAGCCACTAAGTCAAGCCACTTAAAGGGCACATTTCAGCGTGCTCTGAAAGACGCGGCGAGCACCATCAAGGTGACAGTGGAGGCGCTACACAACAGGACCTCCACAGAAGAAACCCGAAAACTGCAGGCGGACAATACGCGTCTGCAGAAAGAGGTAGAGGAGCTTCGCAAGCAATTAGCGGAGCTTCAGGAAAGAGTAGGCCACCTCGCCACTCGTCCCACTCCTTCCTCTCTTAACAGGGAGACGGCGACCGGGGAAATCCAGGTAGATGAGGTGACGCGCTCCATCATGCTACAAGTCGGTAGCATGGTGAACGCTAGGATGGAAGCGTTGGAGGACAGGCTTCTTCCGGAAAAGAGGCTCCGCCCTCCGTTAGCTGCAGACAAGCGTAACACTGTGGTCCCCACCGAAGTACAGCCTAGGCCATCAAGTGCTGTATTGGTTGGACCCAGTGTCGCTCAACCCGTCTCTAAGGCGCAGAAAAAGGCGAAGGGTAAAAAGGGCAAGAAGGAGGTTGCCAGAGATGAAACTCCACAGCAGTCTCGCCCTGTGGTAGCTCCCGCAAAGCCCATGGAGGAAGCTTGGACTACTGTAGTCAAGAGGGGGAAAAAGTCCAAAGGTGGTCAACCAAACCAGCAAGGTGTGGCGCAGGCGGCAAACAAGCCAGCGAAGCAGTTGCCCAAAGCCAGAAAACCAGCCAAGCTGAGGTCACCTACATCCGCGGCAGTAGTTGTCACACTGCAGCCTGGTGCCGTGGAAAGAGGCGTTTCATACGCGAAAGTGATATCCGAGGCAAAGAGCAAGATCGATCTCGCCGGCCTCGGAATACCAGCTCTTCGCATCCGGCAGGCGGCTACTGGTGCCCGAATTTTGGAGGTGCCAGGAGCTTTAAGTGGTGGCAAAGCGGACACTCTTGCTGAGAAGCTGAGGGAGTCAATGGCGGCAGAAGACATCAGAGTCTTTAGGCCCACTAAGATGGCTGAATTGCGGGTGTCGGGTTTGGATGACTCGGTGTCTTCTGAGGAGTTGGTGGCAGCTGTGGCTCGATTCGGCGAGTGTCCAGCTGAAACGGTAAAACCCGGCGAAATCCGTCCTGGTCCATCAGGTCTCGGCACGGCATGGGTTCGTTGCCCGGTGACGGCTGCGAAGAAGTTGGCTAAGAGCGGCAGAATCCTGATAGGATGGGTAGCCGCACGAGTTCAGCTTCTTGAACCCAGACCGATGCGTTGCTTCCGGTGTTTAGAGGCGGGCCATGTTAGTGCGGTTTGTACCTCGGGAACTGACCGCAGCACCGAGTGCTATCAGTGCGGGAAGAGCGGCCACAAGGCTAGCCAATGCACGGACGCTGCTCATTGTAGTGTATGTGCAGCAGCTAGCAAGAGAGCTGACCACAAGTTGGGGAGCAAGTCTTGTGCTTCCCGCAGGGCCAGTAACAAGAGGAGGCGAGCTGTGCTCGGGGCAAATAGAGCCTCGCAGCCAGCCAACCCATCGGCTAACGTCGAAGTAAGGGCAGAGACGGTGGAGATGGACACCAATGGTTAATACGGCCCAAAAGTACCTCCAGGTAAATCTCAACCACTGCGCCAGGGCTCAGGATCTTCTGGCCCAGAGCATGGCGGAGTGGTTGATTCATATCGCTGTAGTGGCAGAGCCATATCTTATCCCTTCCCGGGATAACTGGGCAGGCGATGATGAAGGAGTCGTGGCAATCGTGTCGCAGACCTCGGCGGGCGCGCCGACGTTTGAGAAGGTCAGGAAGGGCAAGGGCTGCGTCGCGGTCTTGTTTCGAGGTACGGTGGTTATTGGGGGGTATTTTTCCCCAAATAGAAGCCTCGCCGAATTTGAGGTATTCCTCTCGGAGGTAGAGTCCCTCATTAGGTGGAGTCACCCTCACCATGTGCTAGTTGCTGGCGACTTCAACGCCAAGTCGGTAACTTGGGGATCCGCCGTCACGGATGCACGTGGTGAGGTGCTCGAAGAGTGGGCGATAGCAGCTGGGCTCTCGGTGTTAAACCGAGGGACGGTAAACACGTGTGTGCGACGGCAGGGTGGTTCAGTCGTGGACGTAACGTTCGCGAGCCCTGCTCTAGCACGCCGTGTTCAAGGCTGGGAAGTACTGGAGTGTGTGGAGACGTTGTCGGATCACAGGTACATCCGGTTTGATGTTTCTGCACACCCAGGGATCCCGAGCGGCCAAAGCCGGACCTCGAACGAGGGGGGCCCACGCTGGGCACTGAAGAGCCTAGACCGAGAAGCTCTGGTGGAAGCTGCCTTGGTCCAAGCCTGGCTCCCGAAGCCTGAGGGGACGGTGGAAGTAGAGGCTGAGGCGGACTGGTTCCACACGGCACTGACGCAAGTCTGCGATGCCTCGATGCCTCGGTGCGGTAAGCGGCCACCACGTCGGTGCGTCTACTGGTGGTCAGCGCAAATCGCTGCACTGCGTTCCGCGTGCGTAGCGGCGAGGCGAAAGTATTCGCACCACCGTCGAAGAAGACGTCGGGATGAAGAGACGGAGAGTCGCCTGTATGGCCTTTATAGAGAGGCAAATCGAGCTCTCCAGATAGCCATAGCTGAGGCTAAATCCTCATCCTGGAATGAGATGTTGGAGACGCTCAGTATCGATCCGTGGGGAAGGCCTTACAAGCAAGTCCGGAACAAGCTCCGTACTTGGGCCCCCCCACTAACGCAGAGTCTCCAGCCACAACTCCTTGAAGAGGTAGTGGGAAAGCTGTTTCCGAGCATCCGCGTGTTCTCACCACCTCGGATGGCTCCACGGGCTCCGCAAAACGTTGAGGAGGAAGAGGTGCCCGCGGTATCAGCTTCCGAATTTGGAGCGGCAGTGTTGCGGCTTAAAGCCAAGAACACCGCCCCAGGACTGGACGGAATCCCTGGGCGTGTGTGGGTGTTAGCTCTGGAGGAACTGGAGCCTCGCTTCAGGGAGCTCCTCGACGCATGCCTTCAGCGGGGTCACTTCCCGAGTAGGTGGAAAACGGGAAAGCTGGTCCTGCTGCGGAAGGAGGGACGTCCGGTGGAATCGCCATCGGCGTACAGGCCCATTGTGCTGCTCAATGAGGCGGGAAAGCTGTTTGAGCGGGTTATCGCTTCCCGCCTCATAGAACACCTGGAGGGTGCGGGGCCAAATTTGGCAGACTGCCAGTACGGCTTCCGCAGGGGCAGGTCCACCATCGACGCCATATCGAAGGTGAGGGCCCTTGCAGAGGAGGCTGTTTCCAGGGGAGAGGTCGTCTTGGCGGTGTCTCTTGACATCGCCAATGCCTTCAACACCCTGCCCTGGGAATGCATTAAGGAGGCCTTAAGGTTCCACGGAGTACCCCATTACCTAAGCCGAATAGTGGAGGCCTACTTCTCTGAGAGGTTTGTGGCCTTCCCCGGGCAGGGTGGTTGGGGTAGACGGCAGATGTCGTGTGGTGTCCCACAGGGGTCGGTTCTCGGCCCACTTCTGTGGAACATCGGGTACGACTGGGTGTTGCGGGGTGCGAACCTGCGTGGCATCGGCGTCATTTGTTACGCTGATGACACGCTGGTGACGGCCCGCGGACACCGGTACAGAGAGGCGGCAATTCTAGCCACAGCGGGTGTGGCCCAAATTGTAGGCCGAATTAGACGACTGGGTTTGGAGGTGGCCCTCGACAAGTCCGAGGCGCTGTGCTTCCACGGGCCACGAAGAGGGCCACCAGCCGGAGCCGCGCTAGTCGTAGGTGGAGTCTCCATTGCTGTCGGGTCGACGATGCGTTACTTAGGCCTTGTCCTCGACAGCAGATGGAACTTCCGGGAGCACTTCCGGGCGCTGGCCCCGAAACTCATCGGAGCTGCGTCAGCATTGGGAAGGCTGCTTCCGAATTCAGGTGGGCCAAGCGTGGTATGCCGCCGCCTCTACTCGATGGTGGTGCGGTCTATGGCGCTTTACGGTGCCCCTATATGGGCGGATACCCTGACTGCCTTCAACAGGGCTCAATTGCGGAGACCGCAGAGGGTCATAGCAGTCAGGGTAATAAGAGGTTATCGCACCATCTCTTTTGAGGCGGCATGCGTTTTGGCGGGGACTCCTCCTTGGGATCTGGAGGCAGTGATGTTGTCCCAGATGTATCATCGCGTTGCGGAGCGTCGAAATCGCGGGACCTTCGTTCCTTCTGAGGCTGTGACGCGGTGGAGGAGGGATGCCCACCAGGACGTCATTCAGCGCTGGGCAGAACGACTGGAAGAGCCGAGTGCCGGCCATTGGACCATCGGAGCCATTCGACCCGTCCTGAGCGGATGGCTAGAAAGGGAACACGGTGTTCTCTCCTTTCGACTGGCGCAGGTTCTGTCGGGACACGGATGTTTCGGCAGGTACCTGTGCAACGTTGCGAGGAGAGAACAAACGACGGAGTGTCACCACTGTGGCTGCGCCGAGGATACGGCTCAGCATACACTGGTGACGTGCTCCGCTTGGGAGGAACCGCGGGCGAGTCTCGTCGCGGTTGTGGGTAACGATCTCTCGTTGCCGACCATAGTTTCGTCCATGGTTGGCGATGAGAGATCCTGGGAGGCAGTGCGGGCTTTCTGTGAGGAGGTAATGTCGCAGAAGGAGGCGGCTGAGAGGACGAGAGAGGAAGAAAGCCCTCACGAAATAAGGCGACGTAGGATGGGTCGTAGGAGGCAGGCGCATGAGCGTAACCTTCCACCCTAGAAGGACCTCCGGGCGGTGGAGAAGGGGAATCCGCTGCCCGAAGGATGAGGTCCCCAGAGTATTAAGGCGTGTCTGTTTCCCGACACGCCATTTTGGTGAAACTTTGGACTTGAAGTCCACAAGACGTGGTCCAGATTTGGACTGACTGCCGCTGGGGTCGTGGAGGTGGTAATCTACGTACCTAGGTCCCCAGCATTAAAAGGCAAAGAGACGCAACACCATCAGGTTTTAGTGGGTATTCCCTCGCATTTACCAGCTTCGTAGAGGGCGAGTCCCACATAACCTCTCGTACTCCTCAAGTACGGGGGGTATACGTAAATGTATTTCCTGATGTAAAAAAAAAAAAAAAAAAAAAAAAAAAAAAAAAAAAAAAAAAAAAAAAAAAAAAAAAAAAAAAAAAAAAAAAAGGTTAGGTTAGGTTAGGTTAGGTTAGGTTAGGTTAGGTTAGGTTAGGTTAGGTTAGGTTAGGTTAGGTTAGGTTAGGTTAGGTTAGGTTAGGTTAGGTTAGGTTAGGTTGGGCGGGTTAGGTTAGGTTAGGTTAGGTTAGGTTAGGTTAGGTTAGGTTAGGTTAGGTTAGGTTAGGTTAGGTTAGGTTAGGTTAGGTTAGGTTAGGTTAGGTTAGGTTAGGTTAGGTTAGGTTAGGTTAGGTTAGGTTAGGTTAGGTTAGGTTAGGTTAGGTTAGGTTAGGTTAGGTTAGGTTAGGTTAGGTTAGGTTAGGTTAGGTTAGGTTAGGTTAGGTTAGGTTAGGTTAGGTTAGGTTAGGTTAGGTTAGGTTAGGTTAGGTTAGGTTAGGTTAGGTTAGGTTAGGTTAGGTTAGGTTAGGTTAGGTTAGGTTAGGTTAGGTTAGGTTAGGTTAGGTTAGGTTAGGTTAGGTTAGGTTAGGTTAGGTTAGGTTAGGTTAGGTTAGGTTAGGTTAGGTTAGGTTAGGTTAGGTTAGGTTAGGTTAGGTTAGGTTAGGTTAGGTTAGGTTAGGTTAGGTTAGGTTAGGTTAGGTTAGGTTAGGTTAGGTTAGGTTAGGTTAGGTTAGGTTAGGTTAGGTTAGGTTAGGTTAGGTTAGGTTAGGTTAGGTTAGGTTAGGTTAGGTTAGGTTAGGTTAGGTTAGGTTAGGTTAGGTTAGGTTAGGTTAGGTTAGGTTAGGTTAGGTTAGGTTAGGTTAGGTTAGGTTAGGTTAGGTTAGGTTAGGTTAGGTTAGGTTAGGTTAGGTTAGGTTAGGTTAGGTTAGGTTAGGTTAGGTTAGGTTAGGTTAGGTTAGGTTAGGTTAGGTTAGGTTAGGTTAGGTTAGGTTAGGTTAGGTTAGGTTAGGTTAGGTTAGGTTAGGTTAGGTTAGGTTAGGTTAGGTTAGGTTAGGTTAGGTTAGGTTAGGTTAGGTTAGGTTAGGTTAGGTTAGGTTAGGTTAGGTTAGGTTAGGTTAGGTTAGGTTAGGTTAGGTTAGGTTAGGTTAGGTTAGGTTAGGTTAGGTTAGGTTAGGTTAGGTTAGGTTAGGTTAGGTTAGGTTAGGTTAGGTTAGGTTAGGTTAGGTTAGGTTAGGTTAGGTTAGGTTAGGTTAGGTTAGGTTAGGTTAGGTTAGGTTAGGTTAGGTTAGGTTAGGTTAGGTTAGGTTAGGTTAGGTTAGGTTAGGTTAGGTTAGGTTAGGTTAGGTTAGGTTAGGTTAGGTTAGGTTAGGTTAGGTTAGGTTAGGTTAGGTTAGGTTAGGTTAGGTTAGGTTAGGTTAGGTTAGGTTAGGTTAGGTTAGGTTAGGTTAGGTTAGGTTAGGTTTTTTTTTTTTTTTTTTTTTTTTTTTTTTTTTTTTTTTTTTATTCGTCCCCTGTTGGATGAGACGAGGCTTGATCCTCTGACTTAATCAGAGTCTTTTTCTAACTATTTTCTTTTTTGTCTAGCTAAACTTTAATTTTTTAATATTTTCAAAAGTTAACATTCTACATATTTCAACTTTTATTTCTATTGATCACCTTTTGTGCTATATAATTACAAAATTGGATAAACTGATCTCTAATATATTTGTTTGCCATTATAATGTGGATATTCTCCCTATTTATATCCATGTTTATGGCATGTTCTGTTTCATAGCGTTTCATACCAAAAACAGGACATGCCAGGATTAAATGCTCGACGGACTCATCTTGGTTAGGTTCACAGGTGCACGCTGGGCTCTCCTTACACCTGAAACGATTCAGGTATGCGGAGAACCCGCCGTGCCCTGTCATTACTTGGGTTGTTATCCCGCCTGGCTTTAGGTCACGTAATACACTGTACGCCTTAATTGCGTCAGGGAAGAACATTTTTGTTGTTGAAGCGGTGTCCTCATTCCTGTAACGTTGATTCCATTTGTCAAGCGAGTCCAGGCGAATCTGCCGCTTGACAAATGATATCGGGCACAGGTCGTAGTCCGCCTTGGTCTTTTTGCCCAGTGCTGCGTCCCTAGCTAACTTGTCGGCTCTCTCATTCCCCTCTAACCCGGCGTGAGCCTTAACCCAGAAGAGTGAAACTTCTTTACCCTGGCGTTTACACTCCTCCAGGTTCTGGCGGATCTTTGTTACGAGGGGGTGAAGGGAACGGTTACCAGTTAGTGCCTCCAAGGATGAGCGTGAGTCACTGTAAATGCCGATTGTGCGCTCCGGGCGTTTCAAGGCGACAGTGGTGGCCCTTTGTATAGCGAGCAGCTCTGCTTGGTATACCGTACAATATGACGACAGCTTGATCTTTTGGCTGCTGGTTTCTTCCTCATTGCTCCAAAGAGACAATGAGGCCCCCACCTTGCCCTCGATCTTGCTGCCGTCCGTGTAAATTCGTAGCGCTTGGGTCTTATTGGCGTCTACCTTCTCCTGGTTCTCTAAGCATTCAAATTTGTGCTCCGTGTGTTCAGCCGGATGGGGCAGGTCTCCAAATTTGGTCGTCTGCTCCAGCTCCCCATCTCCTGATGTTGGCCGGGCCACCCCCCTCTTTACCTCATACAGGGCAGCTGCCTCCTGTATTCTGAGATCGAGGGGGAGTAGTCCGGCCAGTACCAATGCCGAGTTCAGGGAGGTGGTTCGGTAGGCTTTGCAGATCTTTTGCGCGAACCCTCTCTGGACCGCGTTGAGACTCTTTTGAGTGCCCAGTTTTCTAGTGGATTCCGCCCACGCTCCAGCCGCGTACGTAACGACCGGCTCCACCACCGCGATATAAATTGTTCTCACGATGTCTGAGTTTAGACCCCAACTTATCTTGGCAGCTCTAGACAGCTGCTTATATAGGTTTAGCACCTTTTTGCTTACATTGGCCGCATGGCTATTAAAGGTAAGCTTGCTGTCTATGGTGAGCCCCAAGATTTTAATTTCGTCCGACATGTTAATGGCGATCCCGCCCATACTCAGGGCCGGGGTATCATACTTAAGTTTCCTCGTTAGTAACATTGCGTTCGTCTTATGTGGAGCAAACTTGAGCCTGTTTTCAGTACCCCAGTCCTGAATATAGGCGAGTGCGTCATTAGCTTCCCCTTGCACCTCCAGTGCTGTGTCCGCGTCGAATACCACAACCACGTCATCGGCATAGGCTTGACAATAGTTCCCCCTTCCCTCCAATTTATGCAGCAACGGGTCCAGTAACACATTCCAGAGAATAGGCCCTCCTATAGATCCCTGCACACATCCCTTTGATGTGGACCTTTCGACCTCTTCTCCGGCGTATCTAAGTGTTACTTTCCGGTCTTGGAGGTAACTGTCTGCGACTCTCCTGATGTTAATCGGACACCTTTCCTCAGCCAGTCTGGTTTTGATCTTTGGCCACCATGCGCTATCGAAGGCTCCCTCTATGTCCAAGGATATCATTACTACGAGTTTCCTCTGAGTGAGTTTTGCCCGTATGTAATGTATCAGGTCATAGAGGGAGTCTTCGGTGCTCTTCTGGGGCATAATATCATGAATAAATCATGGTTAGGTTAGGTTAGGTTAGGTTAGGTTAGGTTAGGTTAGGTTAGGTTAGGTTAGGTTAGGTTAGGTTAGGTTAGGTTAGGTTAGGTTAGGTTAGGTTAGGTTAGGTTAGGTTAGGTTAGGTTAGGTTAGGTTAGGTTAGGTTAGGTTAGGTTAGGTTAGGTTAGGTTAGGTTAGGTTAGGTTAGGTTAGGTTAGGTTAGGTTAGGTTAGGTTAGGTTAGGTTAGGTTAGGTTAGGTTAGGTTAGGTTAGGTTAGGTTAGGTTAGGTTAGGTTAGGTTAGGTTAGGTTAGGTTAGGTTAGGTTAGGTTAGGTTAGGTTAGGTTAGGTTAGGTTAGGTTAGGTTAGGTTAGGTTAGGTTAGGTTAGGTTAGGTTAGGTTAGGTTAGGTTAGGTTAGGTTAGGTTAGGTTAGGTTAGGTTAGGTTAGGTTAGGTTAGGTTAGGTTAGGTTAGGTTAGGTTAGGTTAGGTTAGGTTAGGTTAGGTTAGGTTAGGTTAGGTTAGGTTTTTTTTTTTTTTTTTTTTTTTTTTTTTGGGGGGCCGCCGGAGCCCTCAGACATAATCCGAGTCTTTTTTTATTTTCTTTTCATTTTTTTACTTTCTTTATTATAAAAAAGATATCCTTACTCTCTATAAAAAGTAGTGAAATTAACATCTTTGTTATGGGTATCCTAATTTATATCCCGCTTTGCCTATCCGTAATATGGGTTTCTTGGGTTTAATAAATGGGCACAATTTCTTTTATTTTTACACATTTTTGCCTAATGTCTCTAATGTCCTAATAAATTTTTATTAACAATATTTAATATCGATATTACTATCAAACAATATTTTAACTACTTTCAATTTTACAATTTTAAACAATATCCTGTTCTTATTATCTATGATTTTATTACAATATAATTATTTATTTACTATTGGCCATCTATTGCATTTTTTATGTTACACATTATATATATAATCAATATATATGGAAACATGTTTTATTTATATGAATTCTATTTGCTCATCTACTTTGTTTATTACGATTTTTTTTTTTTTTTTTTTTTTTTAAAATATACACTCTGAGAGCACAATGTTTATAGCTGCTGCAAAAGAGCTAAGCCTATGGTCTACCTTTACCTTTCTTAACCAAAAAGCTTGCTTGCTGCATGACTAATTTTTGCGTAGTGGACCATGATTATCATGGCCCTAACCATTTACAATACTGCCATGGTAATTCGCGTGTGTCTGATGTGGTGTGTTTTGTGATTTTAATTTTGGTTGTGTTTTGCAGGTTCTGCGTGTTGGATTTCGGGACACCTCTCGCCGCACCTCGAGTTTCCAGTTTTCCGGTGGCGACTTCATCTTTCAGCGTGGCGGGTTCTTTAAACAACAACAGTCGGGTGAGTTGAGTTCCTAATTTGTTGTGTAATTTGTGTGTGTGTGTGTTATCCATTAGAAACTGTTCCCTTTTCTCATGAAAAGGGGTCCAGTTTGCTTTCCATTTGTTGTGAATTTTTGTATTAATTTTGTTGTGTACTGTGAGTCTGATTGTTGTGTGTGTGTTGTGTTTAATTTCCCCCGCCCCGCCGTCGTCCAAACCGGATTTCCGTCCCGGGGTCCGCGAATTCAGTGTCCCGGTATCCGTGGTGCTGGTGTGATTATCTAAAATTGTGCCCTGGGCCACTTTAGCAGTACGCTACAGTGGCTCGTGCTAACATTTCCCATTTGCGGCGCACAGGGCACTCTTTGCTGAAGGCGCTGTGCTCTGTGCGGTCCTGCTTGGCCTGCGTGCAGTTGCAGCACGATGGTGTGCTGCCGGCCAACCAATCTGCACACTCCGCTTTCTTGTGTGGGCCCCCGCAGTGGCTGCACTTCTCTACGGTTTCCGTGCAGAACCGCTTACCATGGCCGTAGCCAAGGCAGAGGGAGCACTGCACTAATGGCGACTGGTCCTCTGCCCTGACCCGCTGCAGGTCTATCAGCGCGGATCCTGCATCCACCAGCTTCTGCCACAGCTGCGGGGTCACCCTCACCACCATATGGGCGGTGTGCGGGTTTCTGGTGCGCATTTTGTATGCAAGCTCAATCTTTTCATCGTCCTGCCCGCTGAAGATGGCCCCATTTTGTTTCCTCAATGCGGCCAGGATGTCCTCGTCGGTATTGTATTGCAGGACGTTTCTGAATACGATAAGCGGATTTTTGTTCTTGATGTCTTCTACCTTTAATTCTTTTTCATCTTTTAACCTCTCTTTCACTTTCTTTCTTTCCTCCTCTGTTCGGCAGCCCACTATGATTTTTCTATCCTTTGCTTTTCTTATTCTTTCTATTTCAATGCCTCCTTCCTTTGCTTTTACTGCTTTTCTAATTCTATTTAGGACATCTTCCCCGGTCTCCATTTCGTCCGTGGCCGTTACCACGAGCGAGTGTAGCGCAGCTTGCTCTGGGGCTTGCCTCCTAGGAGGCGCTGCCACCACACTCGCGTAGGTTTTTGCGGCCAGGGTCTCTTGGAGCTTTTCAATTTTATCGGTATTGTCCTTTAACAGCAGTGCATGTTCGCCAATTTTCTTCACCAGTTCGCTTTCATTACTGACTGTTAATGTTTCTGGCTCTTTTGTCTTTATGGGCTCTTTCTCTTCCGTCCGCTTTTTCCCCTTATCCAGCTCCGACTCTTTCACCAGTTGGTACAGCCTCTCGATTGCCTGCAGGACTCCGTCTTTGATCTCTGTTTTCAGGTTTCGAGAGTTGGCCAGGTGCAGTTTTGCTTTTGTGAGACAGGCTCTCGCTTCCGTGAGCCTGTCTACGTGCTTTGCTGCTTCCTGCTTTTGGGGAGGACTACTAGGCTGCTCCGCCGATGGTCTTCGTGGTGGAGGTACCTTAGTGTCCTGTGAGGACTGTGGTTTTGGCTTTGTAAGTCCTGTAGGAGGTTTCTTTGCGGGACTCCGGGGTTTCGCAGGCTTCTCCTGCTGTCCCGTTTCCCACTCTCCTATGCTCCTCCGGACCTTAGAGATGACCTCAATTTTGTCTACTTCGGGCATCGCTGTCTGGCTTTTTTCGCCGCTACTACCTCTTTTGGTGGGTGTTCTGTGACCGAACATATTGTATAGTCAAAGGGCTGTGTCAATTGTTAAATTAAAAGTAAATTTGTAAAAGTTGTAAATAACTAATTGTAAAAGTGTAAAAATGTATAATGTAAATTCTATGTACTAATCTAATTTTGTGTTGTGTTGCAGGTTTTCCAGGTTCCAGTGCCGGCTACGGTCTACGTGCAGCGGGTTGGAGTGGGTCTACAGAGTCCTGGTAAGTGTGTCAAGAATTTTATTGTCAAAATTATTGCGTTTGGTGAAGAAAGGTAAGTATTCTTCTAGTCTTAACAGAGTTACAATGTATAAAAATTTTTGTTCAAAATAATAAAATAATAAAAAATTTTCTAAGTCCAAATCTTGTTAAAATTTTCTAAGTCCCAAAATTTTTGGGAACGATTTTTTACAGTTTTTTCTGTGTCTAAAGACTCAACACATTCAAATTCCAAAACAATATTCAACAAATTTCTGATCCAAAATTTTGAAAAACTGAGAAATTTTTCCAAGTCCCAGATTTTTAAAAATATTCTAAGTCCCCAAAAAATTTTTTGGGGAACAAATTACAATTTTTCTGTGTCTATAGACTATATAGATTCAAATGCAAACAATTTTTTAACAATTTTTTCCTGGTCCAAATTTTGAAAAATTTTCCAAGTCCAAGTTTACCGAAATTTTTCTAAGTCCAAAGTGGCCTTAAAATTTTCTAAGTTCAAAATTTTTGAAAAACCTTTTAAGAAAGTTTTCCAAGTCCAAGACTAACTATAGCTCTAATTAAAACAATTTTAGTCAATTTTTCTTTGTCAAAATTTTTCAGAAAATTATTCTGAGTCCGGTTAGGTTAGGTTAGGTTAGGTTAGGTTAGGTTAGGTTAGGTTAGGTTAGGTTAGGTTAGGTTAGGTTAGGTTAGGTTAGGTTAGGTTAGGTTAGGTTAGGTTAGGTTAGGTTAGGTTAGGTTAGGTTAGGTTAGGTTAGGTTAGGTTAGGTTAGGTTAGGTTAGGTTAGGTTAGGTTAGGTTAGGTTAGGTTAGGTTAGGTTAGGTTAGGTTAGGTTAGGTTAGGTTAGGTTAGGTTAGGTTAGGTTAGGTTAGGTTAGGTTAGGTTAGGTTAGGTTAGGTTAGGTTAGGTTAGGTTAGGTTAGGTTAGGTTAGGTTAGGTTAGGTTAGGTTAGGTTAGGTTAGGTTAGGTTAGGTTAGGTTAGGTTAGGTTAGGTTAGGTTAGGTTAGGTTAGGTTAGGTTAGGTTAGGTTAGGTTAGGTTAGGTTAGGTTAGGTTAGGTTAGGTTAGGTTAGGTTAGGTTAGGTTAGGTTAGGTTAGGTTAGGTTAGGTTAGGTTAGGTTAGGTTAGGTTAGGTTAGGTTAGGTTAGGTTAGGTTAGGTTAGGTTAGGTTAGGTTAGGTTAGGTTAGGTTAGGTTAGGTTAGGTTAGGTTAGGTTAGGTTAGGTTAGGTTAGGTTAGGTTAGGTTAGGTTAGGTTAGGTTAGGTTAGGTTAGGTTAGGTTAGGTTAGGTTAGGTTAGGTTAGGTTAGGTTAGGTTAGGTTAGGTTAGGTTAGGTTAGGTTAGGTTAGGTTAGGTTAGGTTAGGTTAGGTTAGGTTAGGTTAGGTTAGGTTAGGTTAGGTTAGGTTAGGTTAGGTTAGGTTAGGTTAGGTTAGGTTAGGTTAGGTTAGGTTAGGTTAGGTTAGGTTAGGTTAGGTTAGGTTAGGTTAGGTTAGGTTAGGTTAGGTTAGGTTAGGTTAGGTTAGGTTAGGTTAGGTTAGGTTAGGTTAGGTTAGGTTAGGTTAGGTTAGGTTAGGTTAGGTTAGGTTAGGTTAGGTTTTTTTTTTTTTTTTTTTTTTTTTTTTTTATTCGTCCCCTGTTGGATGAGACGAGGCTTGATCCTCTGACTTAATCAGAGTCTTTTTCTAACTATTATCTTTTTTTGTCTAGCTTTAATTCAGTTTTTTAATGTTTCCAATAAACTACTCAACTTCATCTACTTAATACTATGCTTAAACGTTTACATATAACAATATATACTTTAATCATATGTCTTAATTTCTGTTCCTATTTATTACTTTTTGAACTATATAATTGCAAAATTCCATAAACTCGTCTCTAATATACTTATTAGCCATTATGGTATGGATATTCTCTTTTTTTATATCCATATTTATGTTGTGTTCTGTTTCATACCGTATTTTACCAAAAACAGGACATGCTAAAATCAAGTGCTCCACAGATTCCTCTTGGTTAGGTTCGCAGGTGCACGATGGGCTCTCCTTACACTTGAAGCGATTCAAGTATGCGGAGAACCCACCGTGCCCCGTCATGACTTGGGTTATTGTTCCATTTAATTGCATGTGACGTAATATGCTATATGCCTTGATTGCATCGGGGAAGAACATTTTAGTTGTTGACGCGGTGTCCTCGTTTATGTACCTCTGATTCCATTTGTCAAGCGACTCCAAACGGATTTGTCGCTTGACAAATGAGATCGGGCACAGGTCATAGTCCGCTTTGGTTTTTTTACCCAGTGCTGCATCCTTGGCTAATTTGTCAGCCCTCTCGTTCCCCTCCAACCCAGCGTGAGCCTTAACCCAGAAGAGTGAAACCCATTTCCCCTGGCGTTTACACTCCTCTAGGCTCTCGCGTATCTTCGTTACGAGGGGGTGAAGGGATCGGCTACCTGAGAGTGCTTCCAGGGATGAGCGTGAGTCGCTGTATATTCCGACTGTACGTTCCGGGCGTTTAAGGGCGACTGCGGTGGCTCTGTCTATAGCTAGCAATTCTGCTTGGAAAACCGTGCAGTAGGACGACAGCTTCATCTTCCGGCTACCGGTTTCTTCCTCATTGCTCCAAAGAGACAATGAGGCCCCCACCTTGCCTTCGATTTTGCTGCCGTCCGTGTAGATTTGTAGCGCTTGGGTTTTGTTGGCGTCCACCTCCTCTTGGTTTTCTAGGCATACGAAACTATGCACCGCGTATTCAGCCGGATGGGGCAAGTCTCCAAACCTGGTCATCCGTTCCAGCTCCCCGTCTCCTGATGTCGGCCGGGCAACCCCTCTCTTCACCTCATACAGAGCGGCTGCTTCCTGTATTCTGAGGTCGAGAGGAAGTAGCCCCGCCAGCACCAGTGCCGAGTTCAAGGAGGCTGTTCGGTAAGATTTACAAATCTTTTGTGCAAAACCTCTTTGGACCTCGTTTAGTTGTTTTCGGGCACCCATCTTCGTCGCTGCCTTTGCCCAAGCGCTTGCTGCATACAGTATGGTCGGCTCTACAACTGCGACGTATATAGTGCGTACTATTACTGGGTTTAATCCCCAGCTTACCCTGGCAGCTCTCGACAACTGTTTATACAAATTCAACGCCTTTTTGCAGACGTACGCCGCGTGGCTGTTGAAGGTTAGTTGCCGGTCAATGATGAGCCCCAGGATCTTAACCTCGTCACACATATCAATGCCGATCTCTCCCATGGTCAGGACTGGGGTATCGTATTTAAGCTTGCGGGTGATGAGCATCGCTTTCGTTTTGTGTGGTGCAAATTTTAATTTATTTCTGGTGCCCCATTCCTGAACATAGGAGAGGGCGGCATTTGCCTGTATTTGTAGATCCTCAGCTCGGTCCGCGTCAAAAATCAGGACCACATCGTCCGCGAAGGCCTGACAATAGTCGCCTCTTTCCTGCAGTCCTCGTAGTAGGGGGTCCAGTAGTAGGTTCCAAAGAATGGGTCCCCCTATCGAACCCTGGACGCAACCCTTTTCCGTAATCCTATTAACCTCCTCACCAGCATACCGTAACTTAACTGACCTATTCTCTAGATAGCTACTCATTACCCTTCTTATGTTTACTGGACACCTTTCCTCAGCCAGTCTGGACTTTACCATGGGCCACCATGCGTTGTCGAAGGCTCCCTCTATGTCTAGTGATACCAATATTACTATTTTCTTATTCGATAGTTTTACGCGTATATATTGTATCAAGTCATAGAGGGAGTCCTCGGTGCTCTTCTGGGGCATAAATCCATACTGGCGAGTACTGATCCTTGGCAATATATGAAACTTGATCCGGTTTATGAGTAGCTTCTCATAGATCTTCCCCATGACTGGGAGGAGGCCTATTGGTCGGTACGATTTGGCGTCCGTATAACTATCTTTTCCGGGGGTTAGGTTAGGTTAGGTTAGGTTAGGTTAGGTTAGGTTAGGTTAGGTTAGGTTAGGTTAGGTTAGGTTAGGTTAGGTTAGGTTAGGTTAGGTTAGGTTAGGTTAGGTTAGGTTAGGTTAGGTTAGGTTAGGTTAGGTTAGGTTAGGTTAGGTTAGGTTAGGTTAGGTTAGGTTAGGTTAGGTTAGGTTAGGTTAGGTTAGGTTAGGTTAGGTTAGGTTAGGTTAGGTTAGGTTAGGTTAGGTTAGGTTAGGTTAGGTTAGGTTAGGTTAGGTTAGGTAGGTTAGGTTAGGTTAGGTTAGGTTAGGTTAGGTTAGGTTAGGTTAGGTTAGGTTAGGTTAGGTTAGGTTAGGTTAGGTTAGGTTAGGTTAGGTTAGGTTAGGTTAGGTTAGGTTAGTTAGGTTAGGTTAGGTTAGGTTAGGTTAGGTTAGGTTAGGTTAGGTTAGGTTAGGTTAGGTTAGGTTAGGTTAGGTAGGTTAGGTTAGGTTAGGTTAGGTTAGGTTAGGTTAGGTTAGGTTAGGTTAGTTAGGTTAGGTTAGGTTAGGTTAGGTTAGGTTAGGTTAGGTTAGGTTAGGTTAGGTTAGGTTAGGTTAGGTTAGGTTAGGTAGTTAGGTTAGGTTAGGTTAGGTTAGGTTAGGTTAGGTTAGGTTAGGTTAGGTTAGGTTAGGTTAGGTTAGGTTAGGTTAGGTTAGGTTAGGTTAGGTTAGGTTAGGTTAGGTTAGGTTAGGTTAGGTTAGGTTAGGTTAGGTTAGGTTAGGTTAGGTTAGGTTAGGTTAGGTTAGGTTAGGTTAGGTTAGGTTAGGTTAGGTTAGGTTAGGTTAGGTTAGGTTAGGTTAGGTTAGGTTAGGTTAGGTTAGGTTAGGTTAGGTTAGGTTAGGTTAGGTTAGGTTAGGTTAGGTTAGGTTAGGTTAGGTTAGGTTAGGTTAGGTTAGGTTAGGTTAGGTTAGGTTAGGTTAGGTTAGGTTAGGTTAGGTTAGGTTAGGTTAGGTTAGGTTAGGTTAGGTTAGGTTAGGTT
>OX375785.1:8572500-8574947 GCA_947359385.1 Chesias legatella
GGTTAGGTTAGGTTAGGTTAGGTTAGGTTAGGTTAGGTTAGGTTAGGTTAGGTTAGGTTAGGTTAGGTTAGGTTAGGTTAGGTTAGGTTAGGTTAGGTTAGGTTAGGTTAGGTTAGGTTAGGTTAGGTTAGGTTAGGTTAGGTTAGGTTAGGTTAGGTTAGGTTAGGTTAGGTTAGGTTAGGTTAGGTTAGGTTAGGTTAGGTTAGGTTAGGTTAGGTTAGGTTAGGTTAGGTTAGGTTAGGTTAGGTTAGGTTAGGTTAGGTTAGGTTAGGTTAGGTTAGGTTAGGTTAGGTTAGGTTAGGTTAGGTTAGGTTAGGTTAGGTTAGGTTAGGTTAGGTTAGGTTAGGTTAGGTTAGGTTAGGTTAGGTTAGGTTAGGTTAGGTTAGGTTAGGTTAGGTTAGGTTAGGTTAGGTTAGGTTAGGTTAGGTTAGGTTAGGTTAGGTTAGGTTAGGTTAGGTTAGGTTAGGTTAGGTTAGGTTAGGTTAGGTTAGGTTAGGTTAGGTTAGGTTAGGTTAGGTTAGGTTAGGTTAGGTTAGGTTAGGTTAGGTTAGGTTAGGTTAGGTTAGGTTAGGTTAGGTTAGGTTAGGTTAGGTTAGGTTAGGTTAGGTTAGGTTAGGTTAGGTTAGGTTAGGTTAGGTTAGGTTAGGTTAGGTTAGGTTAGGTTAGGTTAGGTTAGGTTAGGTTAGGTTAGGTTAGGTTAGGTTAGGTTAGGTTAGGTTAGGTTAGGTTAGGTTAGGTTAGGTTAGGTTAGGTTAGGTTAGGTTAGGTTAGGTTAGGTTAGGTTAGGTTAGGTTAGGTTAGGTTAGGTTAGGTTAGGTTAGGTTAGGTTAGGTTAGGTTAGGTTAGGTTAGGTTAGGTTAGGTTAGGTTAGGTTAGGTTAGGTTAGGTTAGGTTAGGTTAGGTTAGGTTAGGTTAGGTTAGGTTAGGTTAGGTTAGGTTAGGTTAGGTTAGGTTAGGTTAGGTTAGGTTAGGTTAGGTTAGGTTAGGTTAGGTTAGGTTAGGTTAGGTTAGGTTAGGTTAGGTTAGGTTAGGTTAGGTTAGGTTAGGTTAGGTTAGGTTAGGTTAGGTTAGGTTAGGTTAGGTTAGGTTAGGTTAGGTTAGGTTAGGTTAGGTTAGGTTAGGTTAGGTTAGGTTAGGTTAGGTTAGGTTAGGTTAGGTTAGGTTAGGTTAGGTTAGGTTAGGTTAGGTTAGGTTAGGTTAGGTTAGGTTAGGTTAGGTTAGGTTAGGTTAGGTTAGGTTAGGTTAGGTTAGGTTAGGTTAGGTTAGGTTAGGTTAGGTTAGGTTAGGTTAGGTTAGGTTAGGTTAGGTTAGGTTAGGTTAGGTTAGGTTAGGTTAGGTTAGGTTAGGTTAGGTTAGGTTAGGTTAGGTTAGGTTAGGTTAGGTTAGGTTAGGTTAGGTTAGGTTAGGTTAGGTTAGGTTAGGTTAGGTTAGGTTAGGTTAGGTTAGGTTAGGTTAGGTTAGGTTAGGTTAGGTTAGGTTAGGTTAGGTTAGGTTAGGTTAGGTTAGGTTAGGTTAGGTTAGGTTAGGTTAGGTTAGGTTAGGTTAGGTTAGGTTAGGTTAGGTTAGGTTAGGTTAGGTTAGGTTAGGTTAGGTTAGGTTAGGTTAGGTTAGGTTAGGTTAGGTTAGGTTAGGTTAGGTTAGGTTAGGTTAGGTTAGGTTAGGTTAGGTTAGGTTAGGTTAGGTTAGGTTAGGTTAGGTTAGGTTAGGTTAGGTTAGGTTAGGTTAGGTTAGGTTAGGTTAGGTTAGGTTAGGTTAGGTTAGGTTAGGTTAGGTTAGGTTAGGTTAGGTTAGGTTAGGTTAGGTTAGGTTAGGTTAGGTTAGGTTAGGTTAGGTTAGGTTAGGTTAGGTTAGGTTAGGTTAGGTTAGGTTAGGTTAGGTTAGGTTAGGTTAGGTTAGGTTAGGTTAGGTTAGGTTAGGTTAGGTTAGGTTAGGTTAGGTTAGGTTAGGTTAGGTTAGGTTAGGTTAGGTTAGGTTAGGTTAGGTTAGGTTAGGTTAGGTTAGGTTAGGTTAGGTTAGGTTAGGTTAGGTTAGGTTAGGTTAGGTTAGGTTAGGTTAGGTTAGGTTAGGTTAGGTTAGGTTAGGTTAGGTTAGGTTAGGTTAGGTTAGGTTAGGTTAGGTTAGGTTAGGTTAGGTTAGGTTAGGTTAGGTTAGGTTAGGTTAGGTTAGGTTAGGTTAGGTTAGGTTAGGTTAGGTTAGGTTAGGTTAGGTTAGGTTAGGTTAGGTTAGGTTAGGTTAGGTTAGGTTAGGTTAGGTTAGGTTAGGTTAGGTTAGGTTAGGTTAGGTTAGGTTAGGTTAGGTTAGGTTAGGTTAGGTTAGGTTAGGTTAGGTTAGGTTAGGTTAGGTTAGGTTAGGTTAGGTTAGGTTAGGTTAGGTTAGGTTAGGTTAGGTTAGGTTAGGTTAGGTTAGGTTAGGTTAGGTTAGGTTAGGTTAGGTTAGGTTAGGTTCGG